>JBBPLL010000045.1:88087-98700 GCA_038089755.1 Leccinellum rugosiceps | reverse complement strand
TCATGGAATGTCAAGGAATAAGGATGACGAAGATATGAGTCATCCGCAGTAAGATAACTTATTGTCCAATGAGACGTAAGTGCTTATCTATGTGATGAGTAATGCGATAAGTGATAGAAAGATAAGAAGATAAAAGATAAGACATGTGTTGTGTACATAAGCGAATATGTCACAATGTGTGTCAGTAGTAGTGTCGTCTTGTCACACTACGAGATATCATAGAGTAGATAGAATAGAATCTATGAATCTTAACACTCATTTTATCCCATTGTAAGCATATTAACCCCCCTTGCATACCTAATTTTGAATGCTTTTCGTCCCATTTGTTAGCCAATCACCATGCTCGTTTCACCATTCTTCCTGTGCTTTCTGCATTGCCTCAACTCAAGTAGTAGTGGTTTTTGCTAGCTTTCAAACTACTTTTAATCAATTTTATTTGCTTTCCGAGTTGTTCAAACATTACAAAGCATGGTAAAAAGCATGAAAAGCAGCAGAAAAGCACAGCAAAAAGCAGAGAGATCTGCTTTTTGTGCTTTCTGAGTGCAGTACGAAAAGCAGCAAAAGGCAGTGAAAAGCACATGAAAAAGCACAAAAAGTACTGTGTGAATTTACTGATGGATCTGGAGGAGCTCAACCTACACAATGAAATTGAACACAATGCTTCTTTCACCTGTACGTAACATCACTGCACTTACTTGAGGTAATCACTTACCCCTTCACTCCATCAAGGTCTTGATACTAGGGCACTGCAGCATGACCAAACTGTGCTGCATCTGCCCTTCATAGAAGAGCTGCCAGTTCTCATTTGCAACTGGGAAAGATGCTGCTGGGAACCCACTACTCACTATCAGTGATCTATCTCACATTCTGGGCCAACAATGAGCTAAATCCAGGGTGATGAATAAGTAATACAGCCTTCAATTTGGCCATCGACTGTTTGGCAATTCCAAGTGCATCATTTTTGTCTGTACACCCTTGTCTCTGATGAGTGAATGTACATCCCTAGTGTGTTAGCAATCTTGACTATTTTCGGCGGTCAGATAGATGATCCTGGTACGCTATTGTCAGAGGAATGGCACCCCCAGGGATGGGATTTGTGGATTTGCATGCCATATGGGTTGATTTTTTTCTCCCTTAACTCTACTATTCCCTGTGTGAAGTTTGGCATCCATGAGACTGACTGGGCTGTCAGTATGAAATGGGCTGTTGGCAATGAATGAGTCTGTTGAGGATAATGCTTGATGGCAGATTGTGGGATAATGTACTACTTTCCCCCCATAATTTGCTGTTTTTTTCGGAACTTTACAAGGTTCCAATGTGACTGATATGATTGACAATGAAACCTTTGCACTGGATCCCCACAAAATGGATACTGTGATGATACTCAGGCTTGCACAAGCTGGTGCGGCAGTGGTGCCATGGTACCCAATCCCAAATTCATAATGTCCCTTACATGTCCCTTTTCTCTCACTGCTGCTGAATCCAGTCACAGGTGTGACAGATCAGTGATCATCAGTGTGACCCTCACATGGTCATTTGCATGCTAATGCATCCACTCTTGCTTGGGACCCACACAGGCATCCATCAACTTGAATGCACCCTTTTACTTCTCCCTGTCTAGCCAAAAATGAGACCACACATGTGAATTATAAAGACCATATGCAAGGCCAAAGTTTTACAAGCAGATCCCTCACTCAAGGGCTTGGATTGCCTTGTATACTATTGACAGTGATCCAGGAAATTGGATTGAATGTTGATGCTGTATGATTCATCATCATGATGTGCTAGGATTCTTGGATGCTTCTCCTTGAACTGGACCACTGGTGATAGTTGGTTTGAAGGTGACCGTCAAACCTATACAGGCTCTGGTATCTCAACAAGACAAACTATGAGAAGGGTTGTTGTGGCAGGAATCCAACCAGAACAGACTGAGCTGTTTAGTTGTATGTATTCACCTTATATACTATGAGTACATATGCACAGACCATGCTATGTCTGACGATAAGTTATCTACTGTTACTATATACGATTAGAGGGTTCTCACAAGTGTGGGAGAGTTTCCATACATGAGGTGTACATGTGTTTGGCTATGTAATGATGTCATAGATAAGAGATAAGGGCACATGACATGAGCGATCACGTGATGAGTCATGTGACGGATGTAAGGCACATGATAGGTCACATGACTCATTGAAAACGAAGTTGATAGATAAAGTGAAGTGACATCGGTTCAAGATGCAGTACCAGATATGCATGTCATATGATAAAGTTAGGTAGGATAATGAGGGATGTAACATTACCCCCCAACTAGGCTTGAGATTCCAGATCAAGCGGTGCCGGGAAAGGAGAAGGAGGAGGTGTACAATGTCTGTTGGTAAAATTAACCATAGGAGTACAAAAGAGCAAGTCAAAGAGCTTGCAGGTCATCTTCAACTTCTGAGGCACAGAAGAATGGGAATGATGGAAATCATTGATAGCATCCAGTGTGGACTTCTTAAGATTCAAAGCTGATTCCCATGTATGATCTAACTTGTCATATCCTTTCCAATGTACAAGGTATTGGAAACCCTGACCGACAGGTTGAGAATCCATGATATAGTCGACTTCAAATTCATCCAATCCCTCATCAGAAACTGAGACAGGGCCTGGACAAAGGATAGGCTGTCCTTCCAGAGGTTCGATATATGGTTTCACACATGAGACATTGACCGTTGAATGTGCATGATTTGATTTTGGCAATATCAATTTGACTGAATTGGTAAAGACTTCAAGAACCTGAAAAGGTCCTATCCATCATTCCGTAAGTTTTGAGGAAGGCTGATTGGCAAGTTCCAAGTGCAGGGTTGATAAGAGAACAAGATCGCCCAGTTGGTAATCTGGGGCTTTTGTATGGTGTCGATCAGCTTGCTGATGCATCCGTTCATGAGTTTTCTCAAGGTTCTGTTTAGCTGAATGCAAGTTGGCTTTCATATCCTCAGCCATTTGTTTGGCAGCTGGGAATTTAACGAGAGTGGGTTTGAAACCAAGTCTAGGCTCGAAGGTTTTTGTAAGTTGGAATGGCGCGAATCCCATAGAAGATGATTTGGTATTGTTAAAATTAAACTGGGCGAGGGCTAGCTATTCAACCCATTGATCTTGTTTCTCAGCGATAAACAAATGCAGGTATTGATTCAATTCCCTATTAATACATTCTGTTTGTCCATCTGTTTGTGGATGGTAAGCTGTGGACATCTTTTTCTCAATTTTTAATAATTTAAGGAGATCAATCATAGTTTGACTGGCAAACTGGGGACCTGGATTGGAAATGAGTGAATCTGGAAGTCCATGATGCTTCCATACGTAATCCCTGTACAATTTGGCCATTCCTTTAGCCATAACTGTTTTGGTTTTGGGAGCAAATGCGACTTCTTTTGAAAATCGATCAACAACCACCAAGATGCTATCATATCCATGTGATTTGGGTAAACCTGTAATGAAGTCTGCAGAGACTGATTTTCAAGGTCCCTCTGGTGCTTCCAATGGTTGTAATAAGCTGGCCGGTGGTTGATTCGTAGGTTTCATGTGAGTGCACCTGTCGCAAGCTTTACAATATGTTTGGACATCCAATTTAGCACCAGGCCATGAGTAGTAACATTTGATGAACTCTAATGTCTTTTCGGCTCCTTTATGGCCAAAAATAGGATGATCATGGAAGGTAGTTATTATTTCATGTTGGAGTTCAGTAGGTACCCATATGCGATCTCAGTACATCCATAATTCTTCACAGAGGATCATCCCATCTGGATTTGTGCAACCAGAATGCTTTATGTGAATTCTTTTGAAAAGATCTATCTCTTTGATTGATCGGATTCTATGTTCTGGTATCATGATGCTATTTTTGTTATCATTTTCTATGCCAATCATATGGTCTTCTCATCTAGAGAGTGCATTGGCTTTTCCCATAGATGTCCCAGGTTTATTTATTAACCGGTAATCGAAATGTGATAAATATTGGGCCCATCGTGCCTGTCTCCTATTCAGATTTTGTGACATCATGAAATACTGGAGGTTTTTATGATCTGTCCAGATATCAAATGGGTGTCGGGCACCTTCTAGGTGATGATGCCATTGTTTGAGAGCCAAGATAATTGCTAACATTTCTTTGTCTACGATGGTATAATTCCTTTGTTCTGGCATCATCGAGTGAGACATAAAGGCTATGGGATGCCATTTTCCATCTATTTCTGTTGAGAGCACAGCTCCCATTGCGAAATCCGAGGCATCGCATTCTACATGGTAAGGAGTTGTGTCATCTGGATATGCTAGGATTGGTGCTGTGGTAAAGGCCATTTTGAGCATGTCAAACACTTTTTGGGCATCTGATCCCCATGCCCAGGGTTGATCTTTCTTTGTTAAATCATGCAGAGGTCGAGCAATTAAACTATAATTTGCTATGAAGCAATGATAAAAGTTGGCAAGTCCTAGGAAGCTTCTAACTCCTTTGACTGTAGTAGGGATTGGTGTTGCAAACCTCATTTTCGCCTCTAACTTTATTGTATGATATGCACACCTGATACCACGTCTCGTACCCGTTTCACTTATTCTTTCGTCCATTGCATTAAACAGTCACATGACCCGCTTAGTCATCCCTCACATGACCTTATCACTTATCTCTTTATCTATGACATCATAGTCTGGACTTACATGTGTACACCTCATATATGGGAATACTTCCACACTCATGAGAACACTCTAACCATATATAGTAGTAGTAGATAGCTTATCGTCAGACACAGCTTGGTCTGTGTGCATGTACCAGTAGTATATATACTTGAATGCAACAACCGAACAAGCCAGTTGTTACGGTTATTCCGGCCGTTTTACTCTTTTTCCTCCTTTCGCCCACGCTCCCCCTCTCGCTATCCCGGAGCACCCTCTCTTCTCTTTCCGTATTCCCGTGGAGTTTTTCCTCACGCTCTCCGGATTACCTTTTATCTTCTTATCCATGACGTCATCCTTATCCGTTATCTCTTATCTTCTTATCCATGACGTCATCCTTATCCGTTATCTCTTATCACTGACGTCACTCTTATCTTCTTATCCATGACATCATCCTTATCCGTTATCTCTTATCACTGACGTCACTCTTATCTTCTTATCTTCTTATCTGTGACATCATCCTCTATCTCTTATCTCCACGTTCGCTAGTATATAAGTAGCACACCCGTCTGTAACAAGTCCCCAGCTAGATCTACGCCAATTTAGCATCTTGTTCACGGCATTCGTTCCCTTCTTCTCTTCAGGCAAGCCTCGAGTGATGTGACTCCGCGTGAGATCCTCCTCGACGCAAGCCAGCTTGATGCCAGAAGTGGGCAAGGTGTTATAAGCGTAACACCAGTCTTGTTCTGGTTGGATTTCCCCTTCCACGACAGTCTCCCCTTGTTAAGTTTTAGTGTAAGGTGCCTAGTGCCGTATTGGTGCAAAGGGTCGCCTTTAATTGGCCAATCTCATACTCCATTAAGTTTGCTTTCACTCATGCAGACACCCTTTTCTGTCACATCCATGCCCAGCATGTCTATCTACTTAACTCCAAAGAAGCATTTCTCGGGTTTTACAAACAGATCATGCATTCGGAGTCATTCTAATACTTTTCACATGATTTGTTGGTGATGTTTCATATCATTATGCTTCGAGAAAATGAGTAGGTCATCAATATAGATTATCACACAATTATCCATATCAGAGAAGATATTGTTCATCATCTGTTGGAAAGTTGCAGGCAAGTTACACATGCCAAAGAACATAACAAGTGGTTCAAAGGCCCCTAGACAGCAAACAAATGCACCTTTCCATTTGTCTCCTTCTTTTATTCTCATGTTGTTATAACCCCAATGGAGATCCATTTTGGTAAAGATCTGGCTTCCTTTTAGTTTATCGATGATTTGGGAAATGAGTGGCAGAGGATAGTTATTTTTAACCATTCCTTCATTTAGATATTGATAATCGGTGACCATGCATTTTTTACCTTCCTTTTTCAGAATGAAGAAGACCAGGGAAGTTTGTGGAGATTTGGACGGTCAGATATAGCCTTTCAATAGCTGATCTTCTATGAAGGCTTTTACTTCATCCTGTTCTGTCAGACTAAGAGGAATGAGCTGTCCCTTTTTTGGCATAAACTCAGGTTTGAGATCTACTGCATGATCCCATGGTTTCCTTTTGGGCATTCTTTCACTGGCCTTTTTTGAGAAGACGTCGAGATAGTCATGGTAAGCATTAGGTACAAGTTTAAATGCTTCCTCTGGTTCTATCAAAGTTGATTTTTCAGTTTTCTTTATGGAGTATCCATAGGCTATCTCATGTTCTTCCATATGATTAAGATAAGTGGCATTCAACACCACACAAGATTTTGGACATTTGTCCAAGGTGACCATTCCCTTTATCCAATCAATGGTAGGATTGTGATCACATAACCAGGTATATCCTAGAATCATATGATTCTTTCCTAGGTTGGTAACATTGGCAGTGACCTTTTTGCGATGTCCCATATAGTCTATGATGAGAATGGCAGTAGATGCAATACCTCCTGTGGAATTTATTGTTCCATCCACATTATATACTGGAATGACTAATTCCAAGGGCATCAACGGTATATGATTGTTTTTCGCCCATGTCGCATCTATAAATATGCCATTAGCGCCACTGTCTAAGAGCGCATTGACTTCTGTTTTTGTTGTTTTTGTGATTATATCTATTTTTAGGAGTAGTTCTCTAAGTGGCTTAAGTGTGCACACTTTTCGCTTGTTCGGGTTCGAGATAGAACTATTTTTGTTTTTATAAACAGAATTAAGCATCACTTCCCAGTGACCACGCTCTTTCGAGAACACCGTTTCGGTTGTGTCATCTGGTAGGCTACCACATCGAGATGATGGAGATAAAGAGAAACTGCTATCAGTATCACTATCTAATATTACATCAGGATCAAGAAAAGAGAAATGATTTGCAAAAGATGAAACAGAAATTGTACTAGCACTATTTTGGCGTCGAGTACATAAAGAGACATTGTCCTTTTTAAGTCCATTAGGTGAAGTGTTACTACCCAATGTAGCTTCCCTTAGGCTTTTCCTGATGTGTTATCCAGGTCGCAGAAATAAGCCCTAATGGCTTCTAAATCCATTCCACATATAGCAGTTTGCCAATTTGGAGTGGCTGTTGCAGGGGAGGAAGTGGGGGTGACAGCATTGTTGCTAGAGGAAGCAGATGCAACTTCTGCTGTTTGTACGGATCGAGATTTGAATTTTGAGCACCCCTTTCGGTGGCCTCCTCAGCAAAAGCCACATTCTTTGCAACAAGTATCTGCTGCCTTATAATCTTGGGCCATATGCCCTTCTTTGCTGCAATTGAAGCAGCCTTGTGTTGTTTTGTTCATTGTCTGAGTACTATCAGAAGCCGGTGTGGTTATGGAGTTGATATCCATAGCCCATGGATCTCGTTTGTTTACATTGGAGGAGGAGAAGCGAGTTTCGAATGCTTCAATCGAGTTGGCATAGAATTGGACTCTGTTGATAAAATCATACAGGGTCTTAGGTCTGTCGTTCTGCAGGAACATGTGCTTGATGATGTCCTGTCGGACCGATTGTTCCAGGAGGATTATTCCCATGGATTCTGCATAGTTTGATTGGTCATATATTCCCAACCATTGGGTTAAGAAAACTTGCATTCTCTCATTCTTTCTCTGCTTTTTGCCCAATAAGATTTTTTTGCCCATTCTCATTCATTACCAACCTGGAATTGGCTATCCAGGGTGGCTTCTAGTTCTGTGACTGACAGGAAAGGGAGATTCCCTCCTTCTGGTCTTTGCTTTTTTAGTTCAGTGCGAGCCCAGGCTCCAGCACCGTTTTTGTCCTTTTCTCCTTTTTTGTCCCAATACGAGCTAAGACAGTGAGGTTCCAGTTAATGGTTCCTTTTCCTTGGTTTTCCACTGTATCTTCAAATAGATGGGGATTGGATTCGTGGAAGACCAACATTTTAATCCACCAGTTGTCGAACTTTGAGTAGGTTCCATCAAAGAGACCGGGATCAGGGATTACTTCGGCCTTCTTGGAGTTCCCATATGAACTCTGTGAGGGCTTTTTCGATTCCATTGCTGCTATGACTCCTTTCTTGAAGTCAGAGAGTTTTTTGCTCTCAATGTATTCTTCCCGTTCTTGGTTGAGGCGGTACTCGAGCTCTCAGGTTTGACACTTCTGGTCTTTGAGTGTCTCCTTGAGTTCTTTCAGCTCTGTGAGCAGTGAGGTGAGAAGATCTCCTTGTGGGTCCCCTGATGGGCCTGGTGTGGCTGGAGGAGCCATTGGATTGTGCAGAGTTTGCACCCTGATGGCTGGAGTCTCGAGGGGCTCTGGAATCGAGTATAGGTTGCTGCCCAACATGGAATCCTATTTCTGTCTGATAGCAAGCATTGGTGTGGTTGTCGATTAGAACTGGTATATGTCCTGGTTTAAGCATGTGTTCTAGGAATTCTTGTTGTAACCAGAAGGGGAATCCTTCAGTAAATTCAATAGTGGCTGTGTCAGGAGATGCAATGTCATTTGAGTTGTATTCCTCTTCAATTATTGGTAGACAAGGAATCCCGTCGGAAATTCAAGTTGCAAGATAGGTAGCTATGATGGGCAACTTATTTGTCAAAGTTTTCCCGAGCGGCTGGTAGAGTAGCTGTTTCCCAAGTTTCGTTGTTTTCCCAAGTTTCGTTTTCCCAAGGAGTTCTGTCGATATTGGAATTTTCGTAGGGTTGTTCAACAATTGTTCTTCTGATCATGAATTGATAGGTTTTTCCCAGTATTTGC
This sequence comes from Leccinellum rugosiceps, assembly GCA_038089755.1. Classification (NCBI taxonomy): domain Eukaryota; kingdom Fungi; phylum Basidiomycota; class Agaricomycetes; order Boletales; family Boletaceae; genus Leccinellum; species Leccinellum rugosiceps. The sequence continues at coordinate 89,881 of JBBPLL010000045.1, read as the reverse complement.
AAAACTAGCTCTGCTCCTAATTCTTTTTGGAGGTAGAGGTAGATGACAAGTAGTGTGATAGTGAGGGTGTATACATATAGTATCACAAGGATGGGTACTATCATAAGAGGTGATACTCACGAAGAGACCAACGACTCTTTCTGTGAAGGCAATACCATGTCACGAGCACAGATGTGGGTCAAAGGTAGAAGTTGAGGAGACCAGTAATGCCTGGCTACAGCACAGATTTAGCTCTGTAAGGCTACGAGTCTTATTTTAAATCAAAGATTTCATAATTTGATTCTTTTGCTCAATGCACGCAGGCAGCTGCTCTCCCTCAAATGGGAACTACTGACTGCTGAAGCAAACGCACAAAGGGTTACTTTGTAACACGGTGGAGATTGCAGTCATGGTCTGCACAAGTTAAGGTCCTTGGACCGCTATCCAAGCACAGGTCTTTTAAACTTGATGAGAGTATGAAGCAAGACTATCCCTTAATGCTGGGGGCTGCGTGTAACGATGTAGAAGTATAAAGTGTTGTCATGTGTACCAGTGACGGGTGAGGTAGGAGAGAAGATAGAGTCTATTCTTATGAAGGCAACCATCAAACCTATACAGGCTCTGGTACCTTGACAAGACAAACTATGAGAAGGGTTGTTGTGGTGGGAATCCAACCAGAACAGACTGAGCTGTTCGGTTGTATGTATTCACCTTATATACTATGAGTACATGCACACAGACCATGCTGTGTCTGACGATAAGTTATCTACTGTTACTATATATGGTTAGAGGGTTCTCACAAGTGTGGAAGAGTTCCCATACATGAGATGTACATGTGTTTGGCTATGTAATGATATCATAGATAAGAGATAAGGGCACGTGACATGAGCGATCACATGATGAGTCATGTGATGGATGTAAGGCATGTGATAGGTCACATGACTCATTGAAAATGAAGTTGATAGATAAAGTGAAGTGATATCGGTTCAAGATGCAGTACCAGATGTGCGTGTCATATGATAAAGTTAGGTAGGATAATGAGGGATGTAACATGGTTCAGCAAAAAATTCAGTTGAACTGAAATTCAGGACTGGCCTAATCCATTGCTATGACTCCATTGTTGCAGTTCATTTGAGTTGGCCACATACATAGTTGTCCTGGATGTTGAAAGTTGACCATGTCAGTGGCCAATGGCAGAAATACCATGGCTGAGAAGAGTAGGCATGAAAGAACAGGACTCGGACCATGCTCTATAGGGTGACTATGACATATGTGTACAGTGTACAATAACTACTGAAGCCTATCATATGGGCAGGTCAGGTATACAGTAGATAGGATGAGACATGTGACTGGTAAGCAGTTGAGGGTTACACATGTTTGCCACTCCATGCAGGGCTGGGCCAAGATCACCCAGTGGGCACTGGGTAGACATGATGAACGGCACCACTGGTGGAAGCCCTGCTCTCAGACTGAAGTCCAGCCAGAGAAACCATAGTGACACTCTTATCCCCCATCAAGTTGTCTGTGGATGGCAACAATACATGTTATATTCACTCTCACTCTCACCCTCTCCACATTAACTTCCTTGCTGCATTGAGGACAGTGCATAGCAATGATTGCCATGGACTCTTGTTCCTTCAAGAGTATATGATAGACTGAATACTTTGTATACCTTTACCATTTCTCATGGGGCATTAAGGTCTTGTACACCTGGCCTGATCTATGACTGTTGTGATTTCTGCAATGGTTAGCTAACTCTTAGCTAAGCCTCATGGTTCCCACATGGTTTACTCCTCATCTTCTCCTTCTCTTCTC
>JBBPLL010000045.1:73920-88077 GCA_038089755.1 Leccinellum rugosiceps | reverse complement strand
ACCACGAACTCCTAGTGACACCAGTCTCCTAACTTCTATCTGCAAGTTATCTTATCTAATCTAGGTGCCTTATGTGTCTATCTTATCTCTTATCAGGACCTGCATGCTCATCTTATCTTCTAGTGCTCATCCTATCTCTTATTTATCTCCTTGGACTTATCATGTGACCCTGATGTTATGGTCTAGGCTCTTATCTCAGTCTAGTCCCTTATCACTTATCTCTGATGTCATACCCTGGGCCCTGCTGACTACAGACTCTCATGATATGTCATTATATCAGTCAGCACTTATGTGTTCCCTTAAGGGCAGGCCTACTAGCTACATGGTCCATGCACTATCACTGGCAGCTGTAGTATATAGAGTAGCACACTTGTACTATATATTCTCAGTCTGATATTCTCATCCTCTCTTGTTATTACTCTTGCCCCAACATGACTCTTTAGTCCTCAGTGTTTCCTCAATAACAACTCTTGCCACTGACAAGAGCTGCTAGGTCAACAAACCCTAGTAAGCACTATTACTGGTGATTCTCTAGAGGCACTTATGCCTCTCTATGCTCATTGTTTGCAAGCCTCCCCTCACTATCTTCCCTTTGTTTAGTGTTTAGAGTAGCTATCCCACTACTGTTATAGCACTTGAGAGTATGGTGCTTAACAATGACTATCCTAGGTTTTAACAGAAAAATATGTTATTCTCTAAGCTTTGCAATTCTATACCCTTACTACAATAACTTTGGTGTGGTCAGTGAATATAAGCAAATGCATATAATCTCTGTATGCCATATGACTTGATGTACCTCTGTCTATCATGCACTATGACACTGTTATTCTGCTGTAGGTCATTGTAGCTGATAAAGTAATGAAAAAGGTGATAAAGGTTGTTTTCTTGTATTCCTGGGGATTTTATACTTACCAGAGAAAATATGTCATATCATAAATGGAATATTGTTGCTCCATGTCTCTATACAATTTTTAATGCATAAATCAACATGACTGAGTATATTTCTATAGATTCTTGGCTATTTCAACTATTTTCCCTGGAAATTTCCTTATCTACTTTTCTTCTACAAAACCATTTATATCCTGACTTTCATACCAGAAATAAAGTTCATTAAATTGCTGAAGATAAATGATTATTGATTGAAAATTAAAAATATGCTGAACATACTCATTCGATTCTGAAGGATGACATTCAAAATCATCTCTACCTTTTCTTCATTTGATGCTTTTCCATACTGATCAAATTTTCTTTTCATAGTGGATTTCACCTTTGCAGATATTTTTGATGTCTTGTACTTTTGCATGGCAGATAGAATTGGCTGAGGATCCTTTTGATGGAAAAGATAGAAAGAATGCTCAAGGATAAGTAGTATACCTATGAAGTAAGATAATTCATTGTGTTTGTTTCAAGGAAAATCACAAAAGAAAAGAAAAGATATACTAGTAGTAGCAAGAAGGATTTGCTTCCATGTGCCCAGATTTATCTATGGTTTTCAATTTTATTATAACACAAAATTAAATTAACAAGGAACTTACAATACTAGTAGGCTTCAAAATGGAAGATTGCCTGATATCTATATTGGACTAGATAATAAAACATTATAACCAAAAGACAATAAAATTAATTTGTACACTGTTACCATGTTATTGTAAAGGATCTGTGAATAACAAATTGAATTAAACAAAAATCATTAACTAATGGAAACCAATTCACTGTCTATGAAAATTTTTGTAATCAGAAATTGAATTGGTATTACAATAAACACTTACAGACTAAAATTCAAGTTAAAGAATATTTCATCATAGATCAGACATTAATATATTATTATATAGTACTTGAGAACTCACATCCTGCAAGTAATGCAACAAGCACAATATACAATAAGTATAGTGAATGCTGCCACAACTATGATATAGCTTACAGCCTTAAAATTATCAAGTGATTAGACAACTGTTAGAAATAGAGTAAAATTAAAATAAACAATATACTGCTTACCAACTATAAATAATTCAAAATGTTCATCATTAGTATTACAATCCTTTACCATATTCAATAATATACCCCCTATAATCATTCAGAGATGTTGAGGAATTAGAATGTTATAATTTTTCTGATAAAACATGGCTCACAGTCTATAACAAATCATATACACAAATATTACAAATAATATGGTTATATCATGCCTGAAGCTCACCAGCTGAATAAATCAGGATAAAGATAAGTTAAAATATGAATTAACTTGAATGATGGTGTTGAATTAATGATATAATAAACAACACACATTCTACAGATGAATAACCAAAAGAAGAATATGTTAAATTGTTATGCAAAAAAATATCTGGAACTCACCATCTATTTTGAAAATAGAATGAAATCATGATATTATCACCATTACTACTGTTTAAAGCTGTAAATGCAGGACTTACAAACTATTAGTAAGAGAGTAAAGTAATGAATGGATCATCAGCATTACAATTCTCTGCAACAGTCCACAATGTACAACTCACAGCCTGTCATTTCCATAACAGAATGAAGAATGAATAAACATGGCATTGTTAGCATCATCACTCTCTATCACATTTCACAATGCATAACTCACAGGCTGTCATGTGTATATCAGAATGGAGAATGAATGAACATGGCCATCATCAGCATCACCACTCTCTGGTCCATTTCACAGTATATAACTCACATCCTGTCATTTCCAGACCAAAAAGAAAAACAAATGAACATGACATTATTACCATCACCACTTTCTGGCATATTACATGGTATATGACTCACATACTATCATTTGCAAAGCAGAATGAGGGAAGAATGGACATGACATCATCATCATTACCACTCTTTACCACAATGTACAATGCACAGCTCACATCCTGTCATTTCCAGAACAACATGGAGAATTTATGAACACCATTGTTAGCAAGAGCAGCATAGAGAATGAATGGACATATCAGAAATCATCAGCAGTGTCACTCTTTGCTACATGCTACAATGGACAACTCACATCCTGTCATTTCCAGAGCAGAATAAAAGATGAATGAATCAGAATGATCATGGCATCATATTAGCATCATTACTTCCTAGCAGATTCTACAATGCAAAACTTACATCCTGTCATTTCCATAGTGGAACAGATAATGAATAGACATGACATCATTAGCATTACCACTTTCTGGCACATTCTACAATGGACAGCTCACATCCTGTCATTGACAAAGCAGAATGAAGAATGAATGATCATTGCATCATCAACATCACTACTGTCTGGCAGACTCCATATTATATAACTTACTCTCTGTCATTTTCATAGCAGAATGAAATTGAATGTGCATGGCATTATTTTTCCACAATCCACAACTCACATCCTATTATTTCCAGGGCAGAATGAAAGATAAATGGACATGGCATCATTAGCATGACCACTCTCTGGCATGTTCCATGATGCACAGCTCACTCTCTGTTATTTCCAGAGCAAAATGAAGAATGAATGAATGTGGCATCATCAGCATAACCACTCTCTGGCACATTACATAATGCATAACTTGAACTCACAAACTATCATTTCCAGAGCAAAGTGAAGGATGGATGAATATGGCATCATATTAGCATCACCCCTGTCTAGTACAATCCTCAAACCATGACTTACATTCTATCATTTCCAGAACAGAATGTGAATTAATGGACATGGTATCATCAGCATTATCACTTTCTGGCACATTCCACAATGCATAACTCACAAACTTGTTATTTGCAGAGCATGAAGTTAGCATTACCTCTCTGATATATTCCACAATGCACAGCTTACATCCTGTCATTTCCACAGCAGAATGGTGAATGAATGACCATGGCACCATTAGTACAACCACTCTCTAGCACATTTCACAATGCACAATGCACAACTCACATACTATCATTTCCAAAGCAAAATGAAGAATGAATGGTAATAGCATGGTCAGTATTACCATTCTCTGATACACCCCATATACTGTGCAACTCACAAACTGTCATTTATATAAATGATAAATAGACATAACATCATCAGTGTCACCACTCCCTTGCATATTCCATAATGCATAACTCACCATCTATCATTTTCAAAACCAAATGGACAATAACCATATGACATTATCAGTATCACCACTCTCTGGCACATTCCACAATGCATAACTCACAGGCTATCATTTCCAGAGTAGAATGGTGAATGAATGAACATGGCCACATCATATCAGAATTCAGCATCATCATTTCCAACATGCAACTCACCCACTGTCATTTACAGAGCAGAATGAACAACAAATGGATGTCTTCATCAGTATCACCTGTCACATTCCATAATACATAACTTACATTCTGTTATTTCCATAGTAGAATGGAGAATGTATTCATGGTGTCATCAGCATTACCACTCTATGATGCATTCTCCAATCAACAACTCACTGCCTGTCATTTCCAGTACACATTGGAGAATGAATGGACATGGCATCATTAGTATCTCCACTACCTGGCATATTCTATGTACCATGTACAACTTACATCCTGTCATTTCCATAGTAGAGTGGACAATGAATGAACATGATATCATCAGCATCAACACTTTCTGGCACATTCTACAATACACAACTCACATACTGTTATTTCCAGAGCAGAATCAAGAATGAATGGATATAGCATGGTCAGTATCCACCCACTAATACATCACATACTGCATAACTCACTCTCTGCCAGTTGCAAGAGCAAAATGAATGAATGAATGTAACATAGTTGGAATCACCATCCTCTGATGCATTCCATACTGTGTAACTCACAGCCTATCATTTGCAGAGCAGAATAAAGAAAGAAAGGTCATTGCATCATTAGCATCATCATTCTGACACATTTCACAATTAACAACTCACAAACTGATGTTTCCAGAGCAGAATCAAATGACAAAAGTCAACTCAATTGTTACACATTTACTGCAATAACTCACTGGCTATAATTTCCTCAGTGTGATGTCAATAATCAGCATATTCAGTTTATATGTATGAGATTCATATAAAAGCTCTCTCACCAAAAAGTGTGGAAACCATCTTGCTAGTTTTTTGAGATCTATGACTTCCATGTTGTGTACAGGATGTGTAGATTGATGTAGTTTGTCTATGTCAGATATAACACTATTTTACATAATAGCATGAGCCTTTGAAGAATATTCAACTTTCAACACTTACTCTTGAACTGCATATTTAATACACAGTGCTATGCTCGTTTCTTGGGCAGTAACAAATAACATTTGCAAAGCCTCCTCATCCAGAGCTCTTGCTGTATTTTCCAGCAACATATCACATCCTTTAGTTGAGTTGTGCATCCCTTGCATCCATGTAAATTCCATGAGCTGAATTATTTATCAGAAACAGAATAATACCTCCAATCCGAACACTACATTTTGGTACATGGTTCAGTTGAGACAGCCGACCCCATACATTAGCATCATCAAAAATTCCATCCATGAGCTTCTGTGCCTTTGCCACTTTCTCCTCTCGTGGCAGCTTTTGATCATTACTGGATAGTTTGCCCATGGCTACAGCCAGTAATGAATCAAACTTAGTAAACAGCACAATAACAGGCACTATACAAGTTGTGAACTCGAAAAAACATTGCCAAAAATGAACTCGCCATTTCTCGTATCACACTCATCAAAAAACATTTCCTCAGAGCGTTGGATTGCTCGACCCAATTTATCCATTGGGATACAGTACCTATACAGAATCATAACTAGTTAACAATTACTTCGCGCACTGTTCAAGCCGTTACCAGATAGCATGAATACGTTTCTCGAGATATGTTGTGTTTGCACGATCAGCAACGAACTCCTTCAGTCGTTGGAATTCATCTGCGGAACCAGCCTCGAAGCCCCGCGAGTCATGGAATACAAATTTGTCGTTGCTCTGGAAAACTAATTCATTCTCGATGTTGTGCATTGCGCGCTAGCATGCATTAGCAAGGATGTGCGTCATGTCAGACTCGGAGTCCAGGACGTAGTAATACTACTCACCCCCCTAGATCCCTCAACCTGGGTAAGATCGATCTAGCCGCACGGTTTGGTAAACCAGTCCGAGTTATCAATATCTCAGGTACGCACCTTGTTGCCTTTTCCATCATAGACCTCCGGGTTTTCAGTAGTGTTACAGATCGCGCGGAGAATAGTCGTCTTGCCAGCGTTCGCCCGCCCAATGATAAGGATCCTGAAGCGACCAAATTTCTCTCGGATGTTTTCAAAACCGCCTGTCGCGTTTGTCCGAGTCGCCATATCTGGATTCAGAGCGTGTGCGTATTGTTGAAGAAACTCTGGAACGTGGAGTTGAAGTAGTAGTCACCGTGAGGGCGAGGAAGAGGTACGCGCCGATTGTTCCTCCATCTAGTATGTACTTCCGACATCCGCTTCCAGCTAGTCTGGTGACCAGCCCCAAAAGAGGAAGTGCTGGAGTCGGAACTTTTCGGTCCAGTTATATAGTATCGAGACCAGACTGATTTTTTTGACCCTCAACTGGCAGAGCAACGTTTGTATGTAAACGCCCACCGCCGCGTCGGCACCTGTGTAATGAAAGTGCTCCGAACCTTCGAATCATTGATTTAAATACACCGCTAGTATCCGGTAGAATCTGTCATTGAGGCGGCCCTTCTGCGATTGTCACCAAGCGATAAGTTCTAGTCGTTTTGAATTTGACTCGTGTAAAAATTTCACAGCAATCCGCCGATTGCCCACCTCCCCCCTTCTCCCCTCGAACCGCACATATACAACCCTTACCGCCTCCCCCTGCACCACCCTGAGGCGTCACCCTCACATACTCACACTCGATCGGAATCACTCTCACGTCACCCGGCAGCTCCAACGGCAACCACCCACTCCTCAACCCAGCCACAACAAATTTGTCCGTCACGGTAAGGTGCGGATGCAACGACACACTGATCAGCAGACATGTGCTAGTTGCGGATCGTCACGTATATCAGGATCGACGTGTGTAGTGTCTCGGTGACGGGGACGTCTTGAAGCACGTCGCGGGGAGGTCGGAGGGGCGGAAGTGGGGTGCGCGTCGATGATGTACCAGGATTGTACTGTCTGAGATAACCCTGTAGAAAACTCGTCGGTGCTCGTAAAGAAGCGTGGTAAACGCAATCCACACCTTTTCCACTTTTCCACATACTCCCCCAGTCCATAAAGGACCTCGCTGCCCGTCGCCTCGTCCCCCATGGCACCCATATCGATACGAAAAATTTCCGAGAATTGGTCTCCAGCGAGATACTCAACAAATCTAGTTAGAAACGCTGAAGCAGGTCAGCGTCAGGTCACTCACCACCGGAACACATCCTATCTATATCCTCTTCCAATCGTCGTATCGACAACCATTGCGTCCGGATTCTCCTACACCATTCAATCAGCTACACCCTCCAACCTACACATCAAAGAGACGCTCACCACCCGGCGCAACACCACTTCTTCTATAGTGGGCGTAACGGGGGCCGTATGCAGAAAAAACGCGCCTACCTCGTCCACCCTCATCTGTGGCAACAACACATCGACGGTCACGTCCAGTGCCAGATCATCCGTATCGGCAATCTCGATCGGGTGCGCTTGCAATGGCAGCTCACGATGCGCAAACGACATCAAGAGTCGGCGCGGACGATGTCGAACAATAACGAAAATATGTCGGGCTTACGGATTGGAAAAGAGAGAGACGCCCGCGCAAGTCTCGATTCGCCCGACGCCCACGGTTCGTGTGGTACCGTGGCCTTGATCGTCTAGCTTCCTTCTTTCTATTGCAAGTGCACCTGTCAATGCGATCTGGTCCCCAAGGTCGCCACCCCCCACAATCAGTTCCTCTTCCCGTAGCTGGTCCAGCTGCACGAACCACACCGATTCCGAATGTGCAGATGCATTGCGGTGGATCGAAATCCTTCCGAGAACAAGATCGAAATTGAGTGGATCAGAAGTACAACCCTGATCATGGCCTCCGGCGGTCCAGAGAGCATGATTTGGAAAACGGCCTCTTCATCTGCTCGGACGTTGCCTTCCAAACAGGTACCCACTAGATGAGATATCAACACCGTCCACGGGAACATCATCCGGATCGGCTCAGACTCCTTGAGATCGGCGATCAGGATATTGTACCGGGGACGACGGAACAGAACTCTGAACATCTAAGTTCAGTTTCTTCTTCGACGAAAGACAGATCATATCACATCTTGAGAAGCGTCAATAGATCGCCTTGCAAAGTCCCCGGCTCGTCGATGTCGCCTGTCTCCGTAACATAGTGATTAGGATCCAACGACCAAAGAAAGGAAATGTACACGTACCATACCCAATCATCTTTATACAGCTGTACCGTCAGCTCCATGTCGCCCAGCTTCTTCGCACAGGTGTACCAAATGGGACAGAATGGACAAAGGATTGCACCACATTGTTCTCGCCGATATGTCTTAACAATAACTCTCTTTGAATTGCTCGTACGAACGCATCTGTCGACAGATTTCAGCTAGAAACACAACTTCCTTGAACAAACAAAATATATACCTCCCACACGATCGTCAAGTAATCCACCCTCCTTTCGTTGGCATATCCAGGCGCAACATTCGCTCCCTGCGAGGCACTTTCGCTCGCCAAAAACTGCTCGCATCCAGCGCACCGCCAAGTAGGAATAATGGCCCGAATGTTGCAGGGCATGACCTGGGTCCAATCCGAGAGTCCGAGCGACGTCCATGTCAGATGAAGCACCCGGTTCCCGTATGGAGTATGTTCCGCAAACGTGAGCGTCGAACTGGAACCCTGCTTGAGGAGTTCTGTAGGCATACGATGTGATGAGACCTAGTTCTGCGTGTCATCCAGCTCCAATACTCAAAGGTCTCCTCGCCGATGCCCCAGCCACAGGAAAAGTCGGCGAAACGGCGCATGTGGAGGTTATGATATCAGAAGGCAAGCCCGCGCCCGTTATTGTATAGAAGATAGAGCTCAATTGGTAATCTGAGTCGACGATTATCAGCGACACCTATCACTGGTTGCCCAGCATGAGGGATCTCACCTTGAAGTTGATGGAATCTGCAAGAGCCCTGGCTTCTACTCATCACTTGGTTCGAGGGGGCAGGATGCAAGCCGAACATTATCAATGTCGTATATGAGTCCTTGTAATGTTTGGACGATCTCAGAGAAGGTGGAGCATACGAAAGAGCCTGACATGCTTGGGCGATACTTCGTCTTCACCAGGTTCGCCTATGAATTCTGCAAAGCAGGCCATCTTGTACTCGATCGGACCGGTCGGAGTGGGCGAGGGTTGGCAGTGCTCACTGGAATCAGAGGCGGTGGATTACAGGACGATATTCGAGAGTGTCGGTTGCGCTTTCGACGTACGCGCTTTGAGTGGGACGTGTCTACGACAGCCTCATACAGCGTATCTTGCAAGAGCTGAGCAAGTTAGCAAAGGTAACAACAATGCATATCATAACCCACTGATCCATGAAGGAACTCGTCCAGCTCCGCAGGATTGACGGGACCGAGCACAAACAACGCTGCCCTCGAATCTAGTCCACTTTGCCTTCGGATAAATGATGGATCGTCTGTTCGAAATTGCACAATGAACATGGCAAAGCCGCCGCAAACACAAAGAGAAAGAACCGCCCCGAGCATTCGTCTAGGGACAGGTTAGGGTTTCTTCAGGGGGGACGAGTTTGCGGGTTGGGAATCGACGAGGACCATATTGAGACGGGAGGAGGTCTACGGTTTTGGTGATCCGTACTGCTACGATACTTTCCTTATTTACAAGGTTCCGACAAACTCCATACTAAACAATGAATCCTACGACGATACTTGATCTTTCTCATTCCTTACGCGAGCCGGTGCCATGCTACCCAGGAGACCCCGGGTTCAAAATGACCCTCACATGTTCCTTTCCCCTCACCGCTACTAAATCCGGCTCCGCATCCAACATCAACCAAGCAGGTGGCCCGGAGAAAGATCAACGCGACCCTCACATGGTCGTCCGCGTGCACGCACTCTCGCTTGGGACCCACACAGGCACCCACATAGACGCACCCTTCCACTTCTTCCCATCCGGCCAAAAACTCCACGAGATCCCGCTTTCGCAGTTCGTCGGCCGCGCAGCTGTCCTGGATGTCCGACACCTCGCGCGGGATCGGGCCAAGATCACCTGGGCGGACATGACGAGCGGCATCACTGGCGGTGGAGGCCCCGCTCCCAGACCAAGTTCAGTCACGACGGCGCTCTCGTCCCGCATTGGCTCGCGCACGGACGGCAAGGCAGACATCGTGTTACTCTGGACTGGCTGGGACCTCCGCTGGGGCACCCCCGCGTACTTTGCGCACCCTTACTTCTCGCGGGATGTTGCCATCGCGCTGCGCGACCTTGGTGCGAAGATCGTCGGCGTCGACATGCTCAATCCGGACGAAACACCCGTGAACGAGGGCGCGCAGACGGAGGGGTGGGGGATGCACGAGGTGCTGCTTGGTAGCGGTGTACTCGTGTGCGAGAATCTTAGGGGGCTTGGGGAATTGTGCGGGCGGGCGGAGGAGACGTGGGTCAGTTTGTTGCCGTTGAGCATACACGACGTGGATGGTGCGCCTGTGCGAGCGTACGGTTGGAAACAGCAGTCTATCCCCCGTTGAATAGGTTGATAGGTGCGCCAGATATTAGAATGCTTCTTGGAAGTATTACTAGAACGAGCGACGAAGTGACGAATTCGTGAACCCGATGATCGATGGTCCATCGAATCCACATGGGAGTCCATTTCTGTATGTGACCCTGCAGCTGTGAGTCTTTGGCGAGTGGGCGCACGCATAGTTGCTCGAAATTTACAGTGCATGCCCTCAATCCCGAGCATTGTGTCGAGCCATTGGAAACCGACCTTGAAGAACAAGTATGTGAACAAACAAAAAGTTTCAAATCATGCTGCATGCCCGTCAGTATGTATAACAGACAGTGAGAAAGGTCAAGCGTACACGGTGTGGTCGATCGGATCAGTGTGCGCCATCGGAACGCATATCCTTCATTTGCTCGCATGGGAGCCATTGGGAGGTGCGGATTGGACTCTTGCGGCATTAGAATCGAGAGCACAGACATTTGGGCTTTTTGATTGTGTGGGTGAACTCGGGTGTACATTACAGTAAATAAGAACAGCTGGAAGGTTAGTCTCGCGTACGCGTTGTTTGCTTTTATTTACATTTGCCCCTAGCTAGGACCACTGAGCCAACCATACCTGACCACCACCGGGTACATGCTACGGCTGGCTGTGTTTTCATTGTCACGTCTCTTTCAAAGTCCACAATGACTTGTTTAAGTGCGGCTGCTTGTTCAAAGCCATCGACCGATCGGTTCCGCCAGGACGTCCGACGATCGGAGTGCAAACAACACGGTACCTGCATGTCATCTCATAGACTAACAAAGCATCGTCTAGCTGGCCCCTCGATGTGGCTGTGGTCATGCCCGACCACCAGTGTGGACGACAATAGAGTCCACGACGGCTCATGTCCACAGCTATGAAGCTGCGGGATATATAAGCATGGCAGGGCAGAGCCGTGCGCAAAGTCATTCATCCATTCCGCCCTCCATCACCTATCATGGCTACCGAAACCACACCAGCTATTACTCTGGTCCAAGCAAGTGTCGTCTGCTCTGCCTGCTCTACCGATGCTGATGCTTTGTAGGACCCTCCACCTCCAGCGAACGCGCTCGGGCTCTACGACGCCCAATCGAAACACATACCCCCTCCCAACCAGCCTGAGCTTTTATCTCCACCAGCGACATCACACTCCAGTCCCGAGTCATTCCAATCGACCGGCACCGCCGATCACGACCACGTGCAACAAAACGCAGAGGACGAATACACTCTCAGCGCCTACGGGGACATCCAAGAGGACGAAGTCGTAGATCCTCCTCCGCCTGCTCCTACGCTGCTCAGCGATCCCAGCCCGCTGCAATCTAGATTTCCCCAGCCCCGCCTCCGCCTCAGGGTGCGGCGACCGCCGATGCCAAAGCGTCGAATGAGCCACACCTACGTCCCGGATCCAAAGTGGAATGCCGTGGCCAAGGATCGCGACGGCTCCAGGCCCGCTGTAAAAGTGAGTGCATCAATTATATGTGTGCTCCTCGCTCACGACTTCTTTCAGAATCAGCCTTTGGTGTTCCCTATCAGTGATCATCCCACCACGCCTAAATCTCAGAAGACGTCGACCAAGAAAAGTAGTTCGAGTCTCGAGAAGTTCTTTGACGAGATGTTATCCCGTTCTCCCTCGATTCGACTGTCCCCACCCGGCTCACCCGCCAATCAGGTGGTGAGCCTACCACCAGAGACCTGTGAACAGAAGCAGAAGGACGTCCAGAAGGGACAAAACCAACAGACACGGGAGGCAGATAAAGCAGCGAAGCCGCTACAATCTTCTCCGGCACCTACTCCTCGCCAGGATAAACCCAAATCAGCGGCTTGGCGAACAAGACTCCCTCCTCGACTCCCGATCCCAAAGTGGGATATGTAAATGACATGCAACAACCGTATTTCCCTGAGGATGATGAATTGACTAGACTGCATTATGTCATAGTACTGTACACTTTCAAGTTTGCTTTCTAAGAAAGAAAGATTGTATTGTTTCATGGATCCGTTAGTCCGAATTCCATGTATCCTATGTAAGTTCGGCCGACTTTCGTGAACTTCTAGCCAGGCCGGACACTATGATTTCGGGTCGATCCTCGGCTCAGTCACGAGGAGGACCGAACATTTGGAACCGAACACCAGACACCTCTTCGAATCTAGCGTGCGTTCTCCCCATGAGCCCTTCGAGGTGGGACATGGAGGTTCGAAGGGCACAACAACATAAGCTCAGAATTCGGCGTGAATATACTATGTATCATATATGGACAAGCCTCTGCGCACTCAGAAGCTTCATCTCTATATGTGCCAAGAGTCCACTACAACCTTCCAAAAAAGAAAGCAAAAAAGGAAAGCAAAAGAAAAGGAAAAAAAGTACCGCAGGATCCATTTGTACACAAGACCCGAGTCCATCAAAACGAGTAGTATCATAAGGAATTCAAAAAGCCGGTCGTCTCAGCACGCGGTGCGCCATCAAGGCATGATGTACTGCCAAATGGCAAGAAGGGTCTGGAAATCGGGCGTTCCGAGGCCTGTGACGGGGTCCCAACCTTTGCTCGTGTTGAAACCGAGGGTGCCACAACCAGGGTTAGTGCCATTGGTGATATCATTGAAGCCAATAGCAAATAATGGGGAATAGATCTGTCGTCAATTGTCAACGGACCTGATTGCGGTCGATTACAAGATACGTACGACAGGGTTGATGAAACCGATGGTGCTCTTTCCATCAGCGATGCGTGCGTCGTTCACCATTGCGAGCATAGCTCCCATGACTGGCGACGAGGCAGAAGTGCCATAGACAAGACTAAAGTTGCCGTCGATCTGACAACACAGCTTGTCAAGCCAAGTTCGTGGCGAATAACCCTGGTTGGCTTACCGCGATCACGTAGTTTGCACCGTTTGCAGAGATATCGGGGAATGCACGAGACTACACGAGTGGCCGCATGTTGAAACAAATCGCCCGGGCAAAGAGTACATCTGACTTACCAATCCGGTCGAGTTCCAGATGTCGTCAGGGTAGGCGGGGGGATTGTTCTTCAAGTACCTCTCAACAGCCTCCTTTTGGTAATCAGGCATGGCAAAGAAGTTGCTGAATCCACCGCTAGAGTAGATGACTTCTTGGCAGGCGTCCTCTCCTTCCCAAACACTCTTGCCTTTGCTAAGCTGAGTGGCGCCGACCGAAGTGACATAGGGACAGGTACTAGGGAAAGTGGGATTGAAAATCTTGCCTTCTTTAGTCTGAGAGCCTGTTCAAAACATCCCCGATGAGAGCGTATCCCTCAGCACAAAGATGAACACTACCGTCTGGATTTAGACAAAGATTGCCGTTGCCCGCGACGCCGTTGTCACCAGAGCTGTACAAGACAGTGACACCCATCATACCAAGCTTCCCATACTCTTCACACTGGCGTTTCGCATAACGAATTGTCAAATCAGCCTCGTTGTATGCGTAGGATGTAGAAAAGCATTTGACACAACAGGTATCAATATCTCTTCTCTTTTCTTCTGGAAAAGACATTGATCA
>JBBPLL010000045.1:0-73910 GCA_038089755.1 Leccinellum rugosiceps | reverse complement strand
GCCTCGTTGTATGCGTAGGATGTAGAGATCACGTTGGCAGGCTTGACGGTTCCACAATCCTCAGGCTCTGTTGAGGGATCATTTCAACTCAGAGAGGACACAAAACAAACTTTTCTCACTGTCATATCCACCAGGGCTGGTATCGGGATAAACAGCATCTACGCTCGGATCATTACCGCCCTCAAAGGTGCAAAAGGAACCATCGAGTGCATTAAGAAAATTGCCGAAAGATGCACCTGTGCGAACCCCATCTAGGTCAGAAAGCGTGATGTTATATACGATTAACGTTCTCACCTTCGACCAGATCACCAACTTGGTACAAAGTGATGTTCTGTTTCGAGGTCACTAGGTTCATGGCATACTCAAGATCTAAGTTGGACTCTCCGTTGGTATCAAATGTTTCCTTCGAGCTCAATGCCCCTAAAAAGGCATAATTTAACCCGTACGACTCGAATAACATGTAGACCTAGTGTACGTACCGCCGTCAATAGAGACCATGACAGGGCTAACACCGTAAAGGTCCGAGGAGACGTTGCGGGCAAACAAGTTGAGATCCTCCTGACGGTACGATTGCGGGGTATACTCGACTAAGTGCTACCTCAAACGATATTCATTCAACGGGTTTACCACACTCACCAATACCATAGCTGTTCTTCTCAGGCACCCGCGGCTCATATTCGAAATCATACAACGCACGGAGACATGCAGGAGTGATGTGAGTGTCACAGTCTTTGAGCTGGCCCAAGTAGGTCCAATCGAATATTTCCCCTGTTGTCTTCGGACCGTTTCCATTGCCAGGTAACCCAACAGGCAGGACCAAGGAGTCACCATCGGAACGCTTGGATAACTTGACATCAAAGTGGACCGTAGGCATCACGAAATCGACGTGCTCCGTCAGGTGCTCGGGAAGGTGGTATTCCTCACAGGCTAAACATGCGCAATAGTATAGATCAGCCGAAACCTAGACTTTTGAGTAAGAATATTATCACTCACCGACGTGCTCGACACCATTCTCGTGTCCGTATATGTTGTAGTTCGTTTGCAAGAGTTCCTCTGCTTCCTGGACGGTCGCCTCAAACTCGAGCCAACCTCTGGAGGCAGATAGCCTAATTCGGTGTGGTTCGATTCCACTCCCCAACAACCAATCCCGAACGGCGTCGACCGACTGGCCACTCGGAGCAAAGGTCGAGGCGACTTTACCTGCCGACCAATGCTTGCCATAGTTGGGAGAGCTCGGGTGAGAGACATCATAGAGGAATTCTTCGAGTTTCTCGATGTTGGACTGGACTAGCGCGAAGCGGAGTGGAATGACGGCAGACGCTTCATGTTTACGGGCTAACTTCCATCCTGTCGGAATGTGTGAGCGACGTTCATGAAGAGTCCAGCTAGAAAGGACCGGATTGGAGTTGACAGCAACTCCGAGAGATAAGAAAACGAATGGGAGGAGAAAGGAGCGCATCAGAATGAGGCGAAAGTGAAGCGCACATCAGGTCGTACACTTTTCTTTTAAAAGCGCTCGCGTCAGGATATAAGCTTACCATGATATATCCATCCGAATCGTAGGTTATTACGTGGTGGCCCTCGAACTTTGGCAGAGCATCACGTAAAGCAACGAAAATTCCCTGGAAATCCACGAATGTCGTTAAGTGACGGACCGTGGTGACACACATCGAAGTGAAGCAGTGGGACGCATCATGATCGTCTAGACTCCAAGACTGGTTTTCAGAAGGACGCCCATAAGATCGGAAGCATAGTGGTGGGAATCGCGCGGCGTTCTCCGACGATTATTTTACTTCGTCGGCTACTATTACGACCTAATAGGAAGTCTGGCCTAAGGCAGCGAACCTTCCGATTCTTAATTCAATCTTGGGAGAACGCTGGATCCAAGGGTAAATGGATGGTTACTTAGTTGATCTGGTTGTTAGACTGTGCGCTGAGCTCGAATGAAACTTCTAATGTGCAAAACCGGTCTCATTCTCTGGTTGCTTGGTCACCGAGTTATTAGTTCACGTTCAGTTTACGGCACGAGAAGGTGGCGAAGTCTGCACCGTGGGTAGCAGGTTCCCATCATGATCAGTTGTCATGAAGACTAACAGAACGAAAATTTCATAAATGTGATGATGCTAGTAACATGCATATGCATGTGATGGGAAGAGCCGAGAGACAGGCAGGGCTTCGGAGAGGCCCGAGGCCTGAGGGTACGCCCAAAACCATGAAAGACCCGCAAGACTTGCATGCGGGAGAATATTTATAAAACAGTAGGATCCGATGACAAATAATACAGCATCTACACAAGCCAGTGAGTCGTAAAAACATCGCGAAATCGGATAGCATCAGGAAAACAGAGAGCAAGTCAATACCAAGAAAACCCACACCTTTCACGTCTCAGTCATCCCTCACCTCGATACGACTGATAGCCTCTCCGAGGGTATCATAGAATGCATCGGGACCCAACAACCTCACAATACCCGCGTTCTCAAACACCTCTCGAATCTCAGATCGGAGATGCGTGATATAAAGCAGGACACCTCGATTCTGAGGACATGTAAGTATACATACAACAGATTGTTAAAAACAGAGTCATTCCTTACCCTGTAGGACTCCAACAGCTCGTGGAAAATTTGCACAGCCCTTGGTGTGCGAATCAGTAAATGAGACAGCTGCAACAGAGAAAAGCGTTGCACGTACGATGCATCGCAGCTATCGACGTCTGCCATGTGAAAAACCAAGGCTTTAGGGGGTTGCCTCCTAGGCTCCTCGGACGGATGTGCACGATGAGCACCATACAGCTCAAATCTTCGCAATCGCGCTGGCGACGATGACGTCGGTGATGAACACGATCCAACGAGATGACGACACACCTTTCAGTTGGGAGCTATTGGCTAATGTAACTGTCAGCAACAATACACTCTCGCGATTAGTTAACCCGCGCACCGAAATCGAGGCTCTCTCGAATGCGCACGATAAGTGTGCCAGGAATGTCCTCGGCTTCAGGGACATCAGTCACAGGCTGCCATTGACTGGTACCAGGAACACGGCCCTAAATCACAGCATGGGTGAAGATAAGATAAGTTGAGACCACGAAATTTAGCAATACCTACAAGCACTGTCATGCGCGTTTTTGATGACCGCCGGACAACCAGTAGAAGTGTTATAATTAAGCTGACTATGATACCGATCTCGAGGTCCCAGATGACAGATAGAATGAACGTGATGAACATCAACGCCAAATCTGTCCACGCTCCGATCCTGATATTAAATCATCTGATTTTGTGCACATAATCAAAAAGAAAACAGCGTACCTGAAATAGTATACCAAGTCATGCGGAACCTCTGCAAAGAGGGACATGACAAACAAACATATGCTTAAAGACTAGCATCAGGTTGGACTGTATGATATGGGCGGAAAGACGAACATGGAAGCCAAGACGCATATGGGCAACGAGTAAAGAGCAGGGAGGAGGAAGAATGTCGCCAGAAGGACAATCCCCGCAGTGATTAGCGAAGCTAGTTGGGTCCTAGCACCGATGTCACCATTAATCCGCGATCTGCTCTTTAGTGAGCTTTTTGTGCATGCAATACGTATACTGAGTGGACGAACCTCACGATGGAACCGAACGCTGGAAGGGTGCCTGGAACAAATGATCCAGCAAGATTGGCCGCACCCAGTGCAACCAGTTCACGGTTGGGACTAATTGTATGGCCAAAGCGATCCCCATTCTGCTTCGCAGCAACAATGCTATCCAAGAATCCAATGACCGTGATTATACTGTAAAGTCCAATAATTGGCTTCAGCTCGTCCACAATCAAGAAACTCACATGGCAGTGGACGTTGTGCCACGTAGTAGTGATTGCGTGTGTGAACCCAGAGGAAATTTGAAGAAATGACTACCCATCGAAATGGAGACAGGACCGAGAATTGCGACGCCGTCTTGATCCCAATGCATCTCATTGGATATCCCTATAGGAATATAAATAGAGGTATGATCGAAGCTGTGCAACTTACAAGTGGAAGCGACGACGACGAGAAGAACTTCGGGAAGCCGATAAATCCACCAAGTTCTCTTGAAAGATTCCTTGAAAATCCGCAGAAAAATCAGAACAAACAGCACACCAAAGCTGATGAGAGTCGTCAGTTTGTGGGAGTGTGTCCAAACATATTCGACAAGAAAGAGAATCTTGTCTAATGTTGTGTGAGTACCAATCTGTTCCTCCAGCTTAACCAAGCCAAACATCGGGATGAGTTGCTCGCTAGTGAGAGCTCAGTGCATGCACGTCAACGGAACGAGACCATACGTACACGGTTATTACGACTGCAACAGCAGTCACGAAACCACGAAGAAGAGCACGACTGAGAACAACGTCCAGAAAGCCGAGACGGAGAAACCCCAGAAGGAATGCAAATAGTCCAACCTGATGGTGTATGCAGCATCTAGATGAGGTAATTGAGGAAAATCGTACCTGGAGAGTTATTGCAGTTGACACAGCGATGGCAAGTTTATCGGGAGAAGAATCGGGGTACTTGTGACGAAACTCGGAAACAGCTTGACCGACCAACAATGACAAGGAGGCTTCTGGCGAAACGTTGAGTTGCCTCGATGTTCCGAGTAGACTGTAAGCTATGGGAGGTATAGAAGCTGCAAACTAAAAAAAAAAAGGATACCGGATCAATGATTATTAGATGATAGGATGGTTGCTTACAAGGCCAGCGGTTGGACCAATCTTGGCAAGGGCGGTACCATAACTGACTGACTGGGGTATGAGCATAGCAGCGAGCGATACTCCAGCGATTGCATCGCCACCAAGGCTGAACAGGAATGAAGAATGGTGCAGCGAAGACGAGACCAAGACATACAGAGAGAGTGAATAGTCAGGGATCCATGCAGTTGAAGGCACATAATATCTCAATCTCCTAGCAAACTTGGTATCACGTATTTTCTTTCGTTTGATTCCTTCGATTGCTGGAAGGAGTCGGAGAATGGCTCAGTTCCAAGGAGGATGGTGATGGAAATAGAAACTCACGGACGGTCGAGGCCCCATCTGTCGCGGAGGGTGTGTGCGCACCGTAATGAGCTGGGCCTGCTTCGACGTCGGAGGTCCGGTCGAGAAGAGGAGCACCCTCTTGGGCACGCAACATTCCACGGAACGAGGAGATAGAAGTTGCGGTAGATATTGTATGGTCTTTAATCGCGTTGGCACTCATTTCTAGTGCACGGCTTGTGAACGACTGCGCGAGGGTAACACCGTGTCAAACCAACCTGTCCAAGACGGACGCTCATCGGCTCGTTCATAAATTAGTTGTCACGTGCAAAGCGGAGCGGTAGGGGAGACAAATGCATCCGCATGCCAGACTGACGTACATACACCGTCCGAAGCGGGGGCTTATCGTCCGTGAGACATTACAAATCAAGATACGTGGCGGCCATGCGGGTCGCGATAGCGTGCAGCTGTATAGCGCTACGACACAAAGTGTCACATTGCTGCGCGACTCAGTTTTGTCGGGAGAAACAAGCACAGCCAGTCTCTAAAATATGATCGGGGATCAGAAATAATTTGCCCAGAGCGGCGACTGTGCTTGGGATGCTCGCCACCAAAGCCAAACAAGGACAATCAGTACGAACTGAAATGGTTTAAGTACGAGTTAGTTGGCGCGGACCGTTCTTTCTTATCCGACCGCCATGTCGCAGTTCACTATCGCTCTCTTGGCGGTGTCGCTGGCCTCCTCGGCGCTGGCCACGCCTCTCTCCACCTCCCCTTACGCCTCTCAGCGCCGTCCTTACCTTGGTGTCGCCCCCCTTGTTGAAGTCGAACATGTCCATGGTACCATCAACAACTCGTACATTGTCGTGCTCAAGGACGATGTACCTGCCTCGTTGATGCAGAACCACCTCAACTTCTTGCAATCAGTCCATCAGTCCGACTCTTTCCTCGGTGACGGCGTCGCTTCTGGCCTCCGCCATGTCTATGATACCCACATCAAAGGTTATGCCGGACAGTTCACGGACGGTGTTTTAGAGCAAATACGTAGAGCGCCCGAGGTCGACTTCATAGAGCGCGATCAGGTTGTCCGCACTACCGATATTGATGGTGGTGTTGGTACCCAGAAAGGCGCACCCTGGGTACGTGCTTTTTTCTCTTGCATGTTCTCGCTCTCAATTCTTGGTGTCCAAAGGGTCTTGCTCGCATCAGCCACAGGAACAAACTCACTTTCGGCACTTTCACCAGCTACGTATACGATTTCCAAGGCGGCGAGGGTGTTGACGTCTACATTATCGATACCGGCATCAACATCCATCATGTAGAATTTGAGGGGCGTGCCTCGTGGGGTAAAACAATCCCAGATGATGCGGACGAGGACGGCAACGGTCACGGTTCACATTGTGCAGGCACTATTGGTTCCCGCAAGTATGGCGTTGCCAAGAAGGCAAACGTCATCGCGGTCAAGGTTCTCGGTTCCAATGGCAGTGGTTCC
Source organism: Leccinellum rugosiceps (assembly GCA_038089755.1). Classification (NCBI taxonomy): domain Eukaryota; kingdom Fungi; phylum Basidiomycota; class Agaricomycetes; order Boletales; family Boletaceae; genus Leccinellum; species Leccinellum rugosiceps. The sequence goes on along the minus strand of JBBPLL010000045.1, from coordinate 67,438 downwards.
ATGTCGGATGTCATTGCTGGTGTTGCCTGGGCTTCGCAACAGGCCCAGATCAAAGCTGAGGCTGCCCGTGCTGAAGTCGCTACAACCGGTAAGACTGCGCACAAGGGTTCCGTCGCCAATATGAGTCTTGGAGGGGGCAAGTCACCGTCCTTGGACATTGTAGTCGACAGGTCCGTTGATGCCGGGCTCCACTTTGCTGTTGCAGCTGGTATGTGAACCTTTCAACATCGCGATTGATCAATTTCTCACGATGGATTTAGGAAATGACAACAAGGACGCTTGCAATTATTCACCTGCCGCGTCTAAGAACGCAATTACCGTGGGGGCGTCCACCTTGGCTGATGAGCGTGCCTACTTCTCCAACTTTGGCAAGTGTGTTGATGTTTTCGCCCCTGGTCTCAACATTCTCTCCACCTACACTGGTTCTCCATCGGCAATCGCTACGCTCTCGGGTACTTCTATGGCATCACCTCACGTTGCTGGCCTGCTTGCGTACCTCCTCTCTATCTACCCTTCTGTCACGTTCAACCCGTCACTTCCTTTCCAGTCCGCCCCTGAGACTAGCAAGACTGAGCAGACATATGCTTCCCTATACGCCATTGCTCGTGCAGCACTTCCTCACTGGATGTCGCAGTACCTTCCATCACCGGACTTCTTTGCCCCAGTTCAGCAAGGTCTCGTTGCAATAACCCCATTGCAACTGCGGCAGGCCATTGTTGGACTCTCGACCCGCAACATAATTACGGACGTAGGCCAGGGCTCACCCAATCTGCTTGTTTTTAACAATGCCACCGCATAAAGGAGGGTACATTCTCTGATACAACGTAATGCTATCGTAGTAGTTTCCGATCTGCTTTACCAATGTACCATGAAATTTTATTGATCGCTTGGCAGTTGTTGCGTTGGTCTGAGGTCTTTAAGAACGATCAGATGTCCTTCATTTTAATCCTCGGGGATTATATCAAATCATGAAACATTATCGACGCCGACGAGTTGTCCCATTACTCGAAACGTAATGCTAAAAGTGTGTACCAACCTAGCATTTCATGCCAACCTTACTCGACGTAGTATGGTCCTGCCATACCGAAATCTACCCTGCAAACATGATGATCACACCATGCATGTAACAACGTGGGCCTCCTGCCTCAACGCTGCGACCGCCTCCGCATCTGAGTCTCGATCTGCCTGCCACGCCCGTATCTCAATTGCCCTGGCGATCGCGTGCAGCGCGTTCACGCACCCCATGTGAGCCGGAGGAAATGCGGCGAACAAACTGCGATGAATGAGGAGGGTGTCCAGGTATGCGCCGTTCGTCGTCTGGAATGCGTTTGCCGCGGGGTATGGATAAGGAGACGGGGAGAGGACGGGGGAGTCGGGGGCGAGCGAAGCGAGGATGGATTGGAGGAAGTGACATGCGGGGGGCGACTGCAGGTGGTGGGAGGAGGGCTGGAGAATATCGGTGGTGGACGAAGTGTGCGGGGAGTTTGCGTCCGGAGGTTGGTCGGAGGAACTGGACTTTGAGCTTGATGACTCCGACGCGTCGGACTGATTCGTTGATCAAGACCGGCGTTGGGGTTGGGGGTTCGCGAAATGAGGACAACGAGGAGCGGGAAAAGGGGAGGATGACGTACGTGATATGCCGGATCCTCGGTGCTTGCATCGTGCTCGTTTGCACTTTGCGATGCATACGGGACATAGCCCGCCGTTTCTGTCGCGGGAACCTTTCTCCAGCGTTCGTCAACACAAACGATGACGTTTGCCCTGGACGGGCTGAACGAGACTAACCTTGAATTTCCCTTTGGTGAGAGACATGGCTTGTAGAAGTTGACAGATATCGATATCTGACTGATAAGCCTATGAGGAAGGGGGTAGAGGTTCAGCGATTTCGCCATTCATGCAGTCGGACGAGCGGCAACAAACCAGGCTCACCGAAATACCGAACTGGTGACCTTGGTCATATCCAACGGCGACCCCGATTGAAGATGCCATCTCGATGTCCATCGCGGCCATGACTTGGGTGTCTAGAATAGAGGATAGAGATGAGTGTAAACGACAGATAATCAGTCAGAGCGATGGCACCCGCTGCGGTATATGTATTTTGCGCCTCGGAGCGACATGCTGAACCGGGCACTCTGCCTCGTGTTTACGGCATGACCCGGAACATTGCATTTTTGGGATACTTCCTCGTCCTAGCGCGAGCCGGAGGCAACGTGTCTCTCCGACTCTCCACCGACCATTGGGTGGGACCACGCCTGGGTGAGGGGCATCGGAAAGTGGTGCCTGGTGCTGAGTTGGAAAAGGATGCGGTCCAATCGATCGCCGGGCCGCCTGTGCGTCGACCCCTGGCCTGTTCGATATTTTACATGCCATCCATGCCGCACGATGTACCCTTCCCGTTCATTCTAATAATATTTGAACGTGGAGCACCGCTCGACGGTGTGCTGCCCTGGAAAAAGAGACGGTCAACATGATGCACGGAGCTGCTGGCGTATGAATAGAGACGGCTCAGAGAGAAGATTCCATCCCGGTCGGCAGACAGGGAAGATGTCATTCAGAGGCGTCTAAAAGACCCACTGTCGACAAAAATATACATGGTAGATCGATACGATGTTTTCGTCCTTGCGATCCCACTGGTTGAAGATCAGACACTGAAATAACGGCGACTTACTCGACAACGAGACCGGTATCACCGGCCGCTAGCGCATTGCGGACATGATGTGGAGGTTGGTGACGAACGGTTTGTCATTCTCACGATGTCACCGAGTCAACAGAAGTTCTTGATGGGCCGGCCTTCTCGATCAACATAATAAGAGCCTTTGTTGCGATACACTGTGGCTTCGTTCAGCGCACTCCTACCTGAGCTCGCGGCCGCCCAAGAGCCACCGCTGATACGGTGATGCCAAGCAAAATTGTCACGAAACACGATGATGATGCATACACGCTTCCGACGGTGAGCAATTCATGTTTGGCTAGCCCTGATTACTATAGACAATTCTAGATCTCCATCTGGCCCTGAGCGCTTCAACTGCCAGCTTGGCGACGTGTCCACTGGGCGCCATATTTAACCAACTCTTGCCTCTTTCGACCCCTCCAGGCTGCCTGTACTACAAATCAAGAATCGTCAGCGTCGACAGCCCTGGTGAGCGGTCTGTTTTTAGTATTGTATGTCAGGCGTATAACCTCTCGATAAGTTCAAAGTTTACTTTCCTCCACGTAAGTTTCCGGGTGACTATCTCTCGGTGTCATTTGCAACAGCCCATCTCATAGATGACCACTACGCGTGACCATCCTGGAGGTGTGCAAGAAGGTTATTCGCAAAAAAACACTCGGCGTATGTCTCCTGAGCTTCTAGGGACTAGTTTACTTATGTTGTACCTCAGTGGTAGCTGAAAACAACGGGGTGGGCGGCCCAAGCCGCACCAGCAGAGAAAAGTCGACCGAGGAGGTTCCGCAACCTCCGGGTTCCGGCAATGATGACGAAGCGCAACTCTACTCCGACCTAGTAACTATATGGACGCAGCGCTTGCAGGTCCTCACTGTCGTGGTACGTCGACAATGATGCATTCTTGATAGTATTGTCTTTATGATATTTCTTCGTCAAGACTTCCTTTCTGGCGGCCATGGACGGGCAGCTTTTCACCTTGAGTGCTCTTAATACACAAATTGGACTCCCCGTGGGCACAACCTCTCGTGAAATAGTGTATTCTTGTCTTGCGAGTGCCTTGATCTTCCACATTTGTGCAGGTGGGTGTCTCCCTCGTTGTCATTGTCACTTCAACCAATCCAGGCTTAGCTATACTTTCTTATGTGGCGTCGTTTGCACTGGTCCGGTACCGGATCATTGAGGCCGTTACTGAGGATACGGAGGATGGAGTGAAGGTCGGAACCACCCTAAATTAAGTTTCAACGCAGCTCATCATGCACAGCCTCATCCGCGAAAAGTCGTTGCCGAACCACTGCATCCACTACAGTTGTTCGTGAACACAATACAACCTGTGGAGAGGCTTCGTTTCTTCCCGGTCTTTCGATCTGACCGGTTCAATCAGCCACCTCCGCTGTCTCTTCTAACGCGTTGCTTCTTTACCACCCTTATTCTCTCCGCGCTTGGATTCATTTCAGCGGTCGCCGGGATACTTGCGTATGCTTGGGTTGGGTTACCAATGGTAGTCGGTATCACCTCAACTGTTTGCGTGGGTGTGGGCATCAGCGCGGCCGTGTGGGCGATCGCGTTGTAAGTAGTTTGCTAGAGCTTATGTTCTTCCATCATAGGCACGGCATTATATACCATGGCTTCCATGGCGTTTCTTGCTCTAAATCAGTCATTACAAATACGTACCAAGGGAAGGTACATTGATGGACCCTTGCAGATCCTGCGTGCTAGGTCCCAGCGTGACAAATTTTCAGAAGGGGTACTCCGGAGCTGCTTGCTAAAAAAAAATGATCGGCTCGAAAGACTCAACCAAAATACGTTGAAGTGGTAGGAAGATATAGAGGGACATAGAATAGAATCCGTTCAAAAGGACTTGCTGAATGTTTAAACTCCGAAGCGGCTGTGCACTTCCTCACGGTGGTCTCACGAAGTGGGGACTTGTCAGCAGCAAATATTCAGGCACTGGCAGAAACCTTGTCACGGTCAAGTAAGGTAACTTTTATCGTGGGTTTACCCCCTGCGATTGGCCAGCACTAGTGCGTTTTGACAGCCTTGTGCAAGTAGACTCATTTCATCTCAGGTCTTACCAGCTCAACTTTTGAGCGAACGTACCGCTGGCATAGAAAAACCAAATTCCGTTCATCTCATCGACTCAAGTGGCCACTTCCTTAGCCGAGCGAGGAGCGCTTTAGTTGCTGCTTGATTAATAGCCTGCTGGCGTGCATGCGTTACCAGTGTACCCGCCAGAGCCCTGATCCTGCACATTTCCCGTAAGTCAGACCGTCTCATTCAAGGGAAGGGAAGCTGGTGCGATCTACTCACTTCGTAATCGTGACAGCATAACACGCCCCCGCCAGAGCAGGGTGCACCTTTCGTGGTTGGTTCGCAGTGGAATCCAGTACAGATACCGCCACTCTGGTTACCGGTCTACAATGATCAGTGGATCCTTCAACCATGGACGGCGACTCGACCACTTGCATCTTGGTACCAAGATGGGCAGCACGTGAGATCGTAGTTGCAGTCGTTGCTAGCTGCAACGAAGAGGTCGACCATGGCGAACAGTGCAATCAAACTAGAAGAGGAGGAACCGTTTGGGAAACGCTGCTCTGAAAGATAGGTGAGTAGCCCTAAAAATTTTATGATGTCCTTTTGCCTGCTACCTGTTGTTAGGGCAGTGCTATGTACATCATATAGGTTGATCGAATCCGCTGCTCATTACGTATGACAGATCATATTTCCATGGAGCGCTGATGTTTATACAGTCGACCTGTAACTTGTAAACGTTTGAACTGCCATCGCTGTAGGCGCAAACCTTGGGACTTCGCATCATGTTCGGAAGGCATGGAGCGCAGTAACAATGGCATCAAATTAACAATCAGCCCTGTAAGCTCTTCAGGGCTTAAATTGTGCTGATGCTGATGTGTTTCGCGCGCACTGCAGCGTTATATTTCGCGCTAAATTTTTGGCGGTTTGGAACGCCACAGCCGCATCACCGGTCACCCATGCGTGCGCCGAAATGGCTGCCACGCCCCCTTGTCACGCAAACAGTGCACCCTTCGACACTGCCCGCCCGACCTCTCACGACGTGCCCAGAAGGCCCCGGACGCCATCGCCGTCGCCCTCACTGAGCACTCACCGATACCCACACCACCACGATGTTATGGTGAGCCCCGACACGATGACGGCGCAACAACGCGCCAGTGCGCTCGCACACCGTGACCACCCGGATTTCCCTCTGTATAGAAGACAACGTGTGACGACTGCTACGCGCTCTCGTTCTGTTTCAAGCGCACGATGGTCGCCACACATAGTTAACCTCACCTTCTCCCTCGCCCGTCCTACGCCTGCCTATACTAGAAATACAAGAGCATTGCCTTGCATTGACTCTGTTGGGAATATAGACATTTGACACGTCTGCAACGTCGCTGTCAGTCACGGAGACGTGTCCACAGGTCATCATCGGTGGATTCTACTCCGTAGATTGGTCCTTTGAGAAAGGACATGCAAAGATCGAATGATAGCGGTTTCCCGGACGTAAGGGAATCTCGATCTGCACCAACGACGCCTTCAGTGGTCGAAAGGTCACTCCTAGTCGAACAGCGCACAGGAAGTTCATCGCTTTGGCTCCACTCATTCTTCTTCCTCATCACATTCCACGCCCTTTCGATTTTTGTCATTGCACCTCCTCCAGTGATGTCGCCAACGACCCGGAGGCGAATCTGTCAGCTCATTCCCAGACTTGCACAGTATTCTTTGGCGAAAAGCAGTTCGAGGTTGGTGTGTAGCCAAGGCGAGACAAGGTCTGTCTACGAGGAACGCTCTAGTCTCTCCTTTGGAAGATAAGCAAGATAAGTCATAGGAACACGGTATTATAATTATAGACAGTCGCCCATGGTTATCACGTGGGCATTTCAAGTTCCAGGTCGACGGAGGCGTTTTTCCTTGTTCTAAATCAGTCACGAATCGCAACCTTTTTTGGGGGGCAAACGTCATGGATTGCGAAAGTGAACGTACGTTCCAACTTCGATGGCGCACTCACTTGACACAGGTACCAACCATTTACTCGTGGAGCTGCTAAGAAACCACAAGGGCTGGCCGCGATATGCCAGCTTTGCCCGATACTACAAGAGCTGTACTTATTTGGTACCGTGGCACTTGACCGGTAGGCTATCTTTGAGCTCTCCTTACGACGGGTGCGAGCGTCCCGGGACGCGTGGCGAACAAGATTGCCAGCCTGGCGGCACGATAATCATCACCCAGGATTTGGACGCGAACTTGAGGAAACGTGGCAAGGATCACTCATGTCGCGCGATTGTCGCAGTGGCGGGCAGGAACAGAGGCAAGCTGGTGGCGTCGCGAGCAGCGTTGGGGAACTTGGAGGAGTTCATGGAAGTCATACATGCCCGCTGAGTTTGAGGTTCCTGCTTCAAGGCCCCAGTTTTATGCGACTCAGATGAGTGGTCTGTCACTGAAGACGTGGGTGAGCAGATTCCAGGGATGTGCGATTGCGGCTCACACTGTCTCCCCTTGTAGTCGCGAATCGGGTCCATTCGCGCTGTTGTAATTTGTGTACTTCACCCGCTTGCCAACGTCACACTGGCGAGGAACTGCGAAAGGTCACCTCGTTCCTTGGAGTTGATCGATGATCGATGGAGAAGCAGCTACAACTTGCAAGGCTCACAAATTTTCGCCGTGTAGCACCGCGCTGGGATATAATAAGAAGGTCCTGTGATTCAATCAATGTGTCACGTTGTCGGTGTGTTTCCTCTTGCACAACTTGATGACGATAATAATTACCTGGTTTCGCATCTCTCGTCAGGGAGCACAAAGGAACATCCAAATCAGTCAGTGGCGTGGGTGGAAATTGGGTGAGAGTTTGACGGCTGCGGTAGCGAAGTGACGAAAGACGAACAAGCTAATGTCCAGATTTGGAACTTCACTTCAGACCATATTTGGGCATTAGCTTTACTGCTAACCACGAACGGTAGGTTGAAAGGGAGACATCGACAGCGCGTGAGGATGGGGTACAGTAACTATAAAGCCCTCGTTCGCGTCAGGATGTCTATCGTGACTCAGCCAATTTACCCGGAACGCGCCACTCTTATTGTTTTGCTCTGCCTCTGTTCTCATCAGACTCGACAGTCTTCCTCCCTTGGGCACTCTAGAACAATAAACGCATCCTAAAATCGACATGTACTCCAGGAAGTTCACCTTCTACGTCATTGCCGCCTTGGCCGCTTTGGGTCAGTCACGTCTAGCATATATTCGAAGTATACAGACTGATGGGCGACCTTTCAGCTGCTGCATCACCAATTCCCGTTGCCGATTCAGAGCTGTTGGCTCGTGCTGGTGTTCCTGAAGTTGTTGCTGTGAGTCCTTTCCCCTTTTCCTGCGGTCGCGTCCGAACTAACACGAGACGCAGCGCGAACCTGCCGTGGTAGTGGCCCCAGTGGCCCGTGAAGCAGATGACCTCACGGAACGGGGGGGTTGCAAAGGAACGTACACGTCCGAATCATGCATATAACCGGCCTTTTGTTCTTTCACCCGTCATGACCCTTCAGTCACGCTCCGATATCTGGTCCAGTTTGGCATACCCTTCCTCCCGACGATATAACGTCGTTGACAGTTCATTTTAACTTACTGATTTTGTTTTTCTCTTCCCCCCCCCCACCCTTTCATCCCAGACTGGACTACATTGAGTGAGACTCGTGTTCTTTCGGCGTGTTCTTTCTTCTTTTCTTTTTCCCTTGATCTTCGTTCTTAGCGTTCTTAGGATTTCCCTGGGTGTATCATTGGATGATAGAATCTGTATTGCTAGCTACTGACTCGATAATGACTTGATGAAGTTTCCGCATAATGCGTGTGCTTCAATAGATCAACTATGTGTGTTTCAGAGACCCTGATTGGTGTACAGTATATGTTTCAAGTAGACCGACCTGCTTAACCTCGCTATCACAAAGTTTTCACCGATTATACTCTCCCGATATGATCCGCGGGCCGAAGTTTGAGCTGGCTCACAATAAATCCATATAGTACGTGTCTGTGTTTTCTGTCTTTCAATGATCATTTGCGGCTCCAACGGTCGTTTCTAGACGTAACGACGATTACCCGTCGGGGCTATGTATGTGACTCCTAGTTGACAGACCGTAAGTACAAGGATTTTTGATGGACAAGGCCGTTCTCTACATCCATAAATATGACGCAAGTCTTACGTACGGGTTTCCGCTTTCTCGGCGTTCCGACAAGTTCGTGTCGGCACTTTGCTCGATCTCAGGTGCGTATGCGGATAAAATCAGAGGTCTTTCACGTGCTGTCTTTTCCCATAGATGCGGGACGATGAAGCCGTGAGGTCTCCACAGTCTCAGAGGTTAGTCTCTTATCGATAAAAACAGCATACAGTTGATGTGGCTGATTAAGTTGCTTGGACAGGCGAGAAGTACTAGTCTACGATGGCTGCCTAACTCAAAGTTGTAATCTCGTAAGCAGACCTTTAGGTACTAGGAAGAGAGTCGTTCCTAACATTCTAAGGGACTCACCGTGACTGCATCTCTCCGCAGTGTCCTAGAAGGGGGCCCCCGACTCAGGGAACGAACGTGGTCCTATTAACACTACCATCAGTGAGAAGAATTTATTTGAATGACCGCATCATGCCAGGCACTGCGGGCCGCACAGCCTTGAATTTTGGGGTGCTTGATCTTGGGGTATTCCCCGGAAGGCTTCTGACAAGCAAAGTATAAAGTGTATGCTAAATGGATCAGTTTCGCCTCGGTTTCGAAACACGATCGAGGAGTGGTGCAACCTACCAGAAGTCACCACCACGGTCTGCAGAGGCCTTTTGAAATGGCACGTTGATATCATGTGGCTGTACTGCGTTCATTGGCGAGCAGGTGGTTGATTTGAAATGGTTTTCAGCGCCCAGTATTGGCTAGGCTCGGTGGTTTCATTGATATCCACGTAGTAACTTGTCCATGGAAACACGTCTCGGGAATAAAATTGTGTCTTTCCTTCGGGTCACCCATCGTCAAGTATGTGCTGCGCCATTCCCGCTTTATTTCCGACTTGTTTCTGCGATGTTTCAAGGATGCCCACATTTTGAACTTCCTGTCGCCGACAGTCATGTTCCGCTCCGAGTGACTCCTTATCTGAGAAGTTGAGGACTTCGCTTTTGACCGAGCCGGGTTTTATAGCTGTGCCTCGTTGATATGACTCAGGTCATATGTGCAGCATATGTGGAGTACTTTGGGGACTTGCTTATCGCCCCGAATGTTCAGAGTACCTGGGCGTTCGCGGTAATCAATTTGATGCGGAGACAAAAGTACAATAGGCTCCTCCTGGGCGGACGAGGTGGAGACAAGACGATCCGAGAGATGGGTTCCATTCAGATTTGTTGATCAATCGATCATCAATATCAATTGTCGATGTGGTGGTTGACGCAGGTAGCATGCGCCTCTTAACAGTAAGTCAGAGACGGTCGGCATTTGCCTCATGCCTCATGTGCGAGGGCGTGTAATACTGCCGCATCCATCGAGAAGTTTGTGACTCATTCGGCCAGTACAAACTTGCGCCTGGCACGAGTTTGAAGACGTTCCAAAAAAAAAATGAACCGGTCGATTGAGTAAGTGACTCGGGTAGTCCAAGATGACAACCAAGAGGAAGGGAGTTCGTGCTCGGGTGGCTTAGTCGATCCAACCCGACCGACACGCCCAGACCCGCAACCGAGCACGCTGCAACTTGCGAGCATGCGGTGACGTCAACTTCAGGTTGAGTATCAAACGGGCGGACGCACTGGTGAAGCAGGGGGAGCTGCATCATCCATTGTGTTTAAAGATATCTCGGACTAATAATCACGCTGGTTGGGTGTCGAGGACGGGAGCGGAGCGGAAGTCGAGTCGGGTGTTGCGGTACCGGTGGGAGGGGTGGGTGTCCGGGGTCTTAGCAGGGGGCTGATTTTTTGGCTCGAAGTCGCACGGATAAGTTGCACCTGTCCTTTCCCTACAGCCAACTCAGGCTATAGGACAACCCTCTTCTCCCTTCCCTCGCCCAGTTCGCCATCTACAGCGGCGGGCAAAGTTTTACATAGACAGAAAAAAAAAACACATTCAACTTTGTTCTTCGCCTGCTGGCAGGTCACGCTTGACGACCACCGCACGCGACAAATCGATTGCTGTTTTCTAAACATCTGTCCATCGGAATTCGTGCGTATAATCTTTTTTTTTTCTTCCTCTTTCTTTTTCTTTCTGTCGTTCATGTCTGTCTACTTTGTTCAAGAATGAGCAAAGTTTCGACTGCATCAGCAAAGACTCCAACGCAGCTCCCATCGCAATCAGCTTGGGCAAAGGGCCCCCCGCCGAACAGCAACTCTTCAGCTCCCTCGCCGCGTTCTCAGTCTCCTGCTCCTTCCCATGTATCCTCTCCGATAACTGTCTCTCACACCCGCCGTCCGAGTGCATTAGGCCAGGGTGTGCCAATAAAAGAAGGTGTCAGTGTCCCGCGGAATAACGTAGGCTCTGTAAGACAAGGTTCGTCGTCTTCGTCTCCCTACCTTTCCACCCTCATCTTTCAACTCAGGTTCCGCCGCCGTCACTTTTGGTTCCATAGACGAGACCTCTCCGCCCTTGTCATCTTCACCCGCAGCCACGCCCGTGGTCAAAACCGAGAGCGTAAAGTCCTTCGGATCCGTACCTGCTACTCCTTCTACCCATGTCAACGGAAAATTTCCTGTTCCCGTCTCGGCCGCTGGTTCTTCGAAGCTCCCTGCTCGTCCCGCTTCCTCATCGACATCCAGTGTGACGTCACCGTCAATTACTTCCACTGCATCTTCATCGGCAGCTTCTGCTTCGGCAAAACCTACTCTTAACAGAGCCGACATTGCCAAGTTATTCCAGGGTTCTTCTTCTGCATCTCAACAACCGTCGTCAGACACTTCCTCTCCTTCGACTCGGCCATCTAATTTGCCTCCACATCACCAACCCTCATCGTCTGGACAGCACCCCCCACAACCTCTTGCGCAACCTTCCCAACTAGGTGCGCACCAGTTTGCACCATTTGTTCCCGGGATGCGACCACAGCAGGGCGCTGGCGGCCCACGCTCACCGGCATTCCCTCGCGCCGTGCCTAATGGTACTGGTGCCCCTCCCCGACCCATGGCGGGCCCTGGTGGACCTGGCGGCCCTCCCATTCCCGCTAGTCCGCGACTCGCTCCTCACCCCCCACATCCACATCAGCCTCCTACTACCGGACTTCCCACTCAACAGGTGCCTATGCAGCATATGCCTTGGGCGCCTTATTATGTATGTGTTTCCTTATTCAAATATGACAATCCGTCTTGTCCCTAAATGCCCCCCATCTCGTTAGTATCCAGTAGATGCCTATGGGCAACCTGCCTCTTGGTTCTATCATCCCATGCATCAACAACCCCACACTCCTCATACTCCTCATCCCCCTGCTCCGGTAACGGGTCCACCTCACCCCGCCATGCCCCTATCACCTCGAAATCCGCCTCCTACTTTACCTCCTGGTACCCCTACTATGGCGCATGCGGTTCCGCACTCCCAGCATACACCTCAACCGCCCCCCTCCCACGCCCCCCAGTCTTCGAACAGTATCGGTATTTCATCGCCCCCTCCCACGCCATCAACCACCACTGGACCATCTGCGCGTTCCCTCAACACTAATGCTTCCACTTTTGTTCCTACTTCACGCCCACCTAAAGCAATCGTGATAAAAAACGAAGATGGTATGGAGGTTAATCTAGAAACGCTGAAGAAGCATAGTCCACAACCGCCGACTGTGCCGATTCCGCCACCATCACCGGTAACGACTAGTCGTCGCACAGCGTCCGTTAGAATCGAGAGTGAGGAGTCCAAAAGAAAGAGGGAGGAGCAGGCACGATTAGAACAGGAGAAGAAGGACGCAGATGAGCGGGCAAAGAAAGAAGAGGAGGATAGAAAACGAAAGGAAGATGAGGAAGCCAAGCGGAAGGATGAGGAAGCCAAGCAACGAGAGGAAGAGGAGAAGGAACGACTACGGAGGGAGGACGAAGCAAACGAACGGTTACGACTAGAGGAGGAGCGGAGACACAAGGAAGAAGAAGCTAGGCTTGAGGAGGAGCGGCAGATAGCTGAAAGGGAGAGAGAAGAGCAACAGCTAGTTGAGCGGGAAGCTGAAGAACGGCGGCAGCAGGAGGCTTTGCAGAATGAGGCGGCAGAGGTCGAGGAAGCTCGGGATACCGTCGAATCTCCTATTGAAGACTCCAAGGAACCTGAGGAAGGGGAGGTTATCGAAAACGAAGAAATTGTGGAGACTCAGGTCAATGGTGATTCGATAAGCAAGCCTCCGAAGGTTCCGAAAGAGGCCTTACGGATAGATACGTCGTCAATGCCACCACCTTTGGAGATTCCCAGACGCCGCCCTGGTCCACTTGATATCGGTGCGGCGAAGAGGGATCTCTCCGCCGCCCCTCTCTCTGCGTTGGCAACAGCAAGAAACATCGAGCGACTTCAAGACATTGAGTACCCCGAAGGTGTCAGAAGCCCTAGGGAGGACCTCAACAAGGACGCAAAGGACGGCAAATTTAGGTAACCAAACCATTATTGTTCTTGTAATTTGTGCTCAACTTTCAGCAGGTATGACCGCGACTTCCTCATGCAGTTTATGCAGTTGTGCAAGGAGAAGCCACCTAATCTTCCACCACTGGATATCCTGGGTATCGAACCTGTGGATCAGTCGGCCTTCAGTATGGCTCGCGGTGGTTCAGGACGTCATCGCCAGCCCGCAAGCGCGATACCCCCAGCCGCTCGTCAAAATTCTGTTGGCCTTGGTATCTCAGGCAACTTCGGCGTCAAGCCGGGCGTTGCTCCGGGTCCTTTCGCTATGGGTCAGTTCTCCACGCCGACGAGCAAGCTTACGAGTGAGGAACGATACATGATGTCGACAGCTGGCACGCGTTCCGCTTCTGTGAGCACCGGCCCTGCGTCTTTGCAGTTCGTTCGTCCTCCTATGACACGGACGGCTTCTCAGGGTGGTCCGGGTGGACACCCTATGGGCAGCAATCGCACTCGAAGCAAGCGTGGTGACAGGCGTACGGATGCGAACAGGATTGCTTTCTCTCAAGGCGAGGGACAAGGCTTTGGTGCCCCGGGTGTCGCGCCTATATTTGGAGCTGCGTTTGAGCCCGTTGTCCCCCTCGAGATGTCTGCAAACCGTTGGGTCGCTGCGAGTACGGTTCGCAAGCCCGTGGCCGACACTGATTCACCCGAACTCGTGGATCGCAAAGTCAGGGCCCTCCTCAACAAGCTTACCATGGAGAAATTCGACTCCATCTCCGACCAAATCATCGCTTGGGCGAACAGGAGTGAAAACGAAAAGGATGGCCGTACGCTTATTCAGGTCATCAGGCTCGTGTTCGAGAAAGCGACGGATGAGGCCGCATGGAGTGAGATGTATGCGCGTCTCTGTCGCAAGATGATGGAACGTATCAGTCCCGAGGTCCAGGATGATGGTATCAGGAACACGGAGGGCAAGCCCATTGCTGGCGGTCAGCTCTTCAGAAAGTACCTTCTTAATCGTTGTCAAGAGGACTTTGAGCGAGGTTGGGTTGCCAAAGAGGCGACAGCTGCGGCCGCTGCGGCCAAGGCTTCCGACGATCAAGCTATCAGAGCTGCCAACGACAAGAAAGGCGAAGAGAGCGAACTATACTCTGAAGAGTATTACGCTGCCCAAAAAGCAAAACGTCAAGGTCTTGGTCTCATCAAGTTCATTGGCGAACTCTTCAAACTTCAGATGCTCACGGAACGTATCATGCACGAGTGTGTCAAGAAACTCCTTGGCAATGTTGAAAATCCCGAGGAGGAGGAGATTGAGAGTCTATGCCAATTGCTGAAGACAGTTGGTCAACAACTTGATGTCCCCAAGGCAAGGGCACATATGGACGTATACTTTACGCGGATGAAGGAGCTTTGCAAGAGCCTCAACGTCAGTCCACGTATGCAATTCATGCTTCAGGTAATGTCCGATTTTCGGGTATCGGTGTGCTCTTCCTCATTTGTTTTATTATGATAGGATGTCATCGAGCTCCGTGATCGGAAATGGGCGTCGCGCGGCGCTGTGGTCGTGCCTACAACTTTATCTGCTGTCCATGAAGCCGTATGTGTTTGGAAATTTCTTGTGGTGGCAAGTGATTAAACCGTATCTAGGCCGCAAAGGAGAAGGCAAACGCGGAGGCCCAAAGCTACCAACGTCAGCTCAGCATGTCTAGAGGTGGATCAAGACGTGGTGGTGAGCGAAACGTGGAATCTGGACCAGACGGTTGGCATACAGCTGGAAGTTCTGTTCCTCGGCCACAGCCCAAGGCGGGTGACTTGTCGCAATTTGGGAAGATCAGCAAGGGTGCGGGTGCGCCGATGGTTATGGGGCCCAGCAGCGTCTTCACCAAGAAGGACTCCAACATCAAGCGTGATTCGTTATCTCGGACGAGCTCGAGTTCCAACATGTTCTCCATGCTTAGCCAAAACCCTGAGCTCGTAGTCGACACCACCGCCAAATCCAGTCGACCCCCGAGCCGGAAGCCATCAGTGGACCTTGGACAGGGTGGAGCACCGGAACCCGTCCAGAGGAGGAAGTTACAGCTTTTGCCACGCACGAAACCCACTGCCGCCGAGGAAACACCCCCTCCTGCTTCTGAGGACGAAGCCGAGGCACCCATTGAAATGTCCGAGGCCGACGCGACGAAAAAGATTGATGAAGACGTCAAAGAATTTTTCGCCGTTCGGAGTATGGAAGAAGCGGATGTCTACTTCTTGAATCTTCCTGAAGAACACCGCTTCCGCCTCGTGGACAAGTTGGTGGGATCTGCCCTGGAAAGCAAGGAAGCGGATGCCGTTCTCGTTTCGGAATTCTTTGCCCAAGCGTCATCCAAAAACCAGTGTTCGTTTGAGGTGTTTGAAACAGGCTTTATGTCGATGGCGGAATTACTGGACGATATTGCTATCGACGCTCCGAACGCATTCAAATTCATGGCAATCATGCTGAAGGGGGCAGGTTTCGACAAGGACGAGGAACGGCTGACTCGGATTGCTGGTAAATCGATGGACGGTGACAAGTTACTCCAGCTTGTGTCATCGTGACGAACATGCTTTATTACTGCACGCATTTTTCATCCTCGCATTCGCATCCTTTTTTTTCTCTCTTATTGGGCCACGCGCGGTTGCGGTCTGCTTCTTTTCGTCTTTTTTTTTCGTTTATCATCATTTGCAAGTGAATCGAGTTTCGTCTTCCGACGGTGTTTCGCGTGTTCTGGATGTTCTGCATTAATTTCTATACATACATCGCATGATCTTCTTTCTGTTTGTCCTATTCCCCTACATCCTACATCATAGGCTACATCCGACAGTACACCAGGTACTATGCGATCAATGCACATCAGACGACGAACTATTTGAGGTGGGGCATGATCCGGTGTTCCGATGCCAAGAGCCAAGGGTGACTAGTCTACACTGTGACCCCATATAAACTGCGTACTTCAAATCCCCGTCCCGCGACTCCCGCCACAACCCTCGACAACGCCATTTTCTCGGCGTCGGGCGACATGACCAGCTCGAGTGCCAACCCAGGTCTGTGGACGTCCCTGCGAAGAAACCTCAACTTCTTTCGCATACATCTCTTATTCTTGTGGGTGCACACGTCCAGCCCTGTCACATCCCCCTGTTCAATATTAACCGCCTACAGCACGTTCACGCCCCTGATTTGCTCCATCATCTTATATGCCTCGAACGGAAGATATCCTATCAAGTACATCGATGCGCTCTTCAACTCGGTCAGCGCTGTAACTGTCTGCGGTCTTGGGACGGTGAACCTGAGCCAGTTGACACCCTGGCAGCAAGTCCTATTGTTCATCCAGATGTGCGTAGGAAGCCCGGTAAGCAATATCCACAATGCAACATGGAAAGGGGAGTGCGAAATCCGCTGTATGTCGTGCTAGGTCGTTGTCTCGTGGTTCATGGTGTACATCCGGAGGTCAGTCCCAAATTGGGTCTATGTTTCACTTCTTGACTGCCTGTCCTTTCCCATCCTCTCTTTCCTGGGGCGCACAGACACTTTTTCGCCAAAAAGTTCAAGTACATCCTCCTCGCAGAGGCTGCTCGGCGAGGAGCTGCTTCCAAGTCCCCAGCCAGAGAGTCACTTGATTCGGCAAGTGTGACTGGGCCGAGGCGCCGTTTTGGGTGGCATGTAACGTCACTCATCCGTCGCCGGACCGGGTTGAGTCCGGTGTCTGAAGAGAGCACAACCGAAGGATCGTCCACGCCCAGAGAGAAGGAGAACGGCAACTGCAGCAATAAGAAGCTCAGGACGGACATGATCCGCAGGATGGACGAACCCCCGAAACGAGTCGATCCCAGTGGGTGGCTGTCTACCGCCAAGATTACTAGTGGAGGGGGACAGGAGAAGCCCCAGCCGTCGTCTCCTGTTTGGTCTGAGCCCCTCGTCAACCGGAGTCATGCGCACGGCACTGACGTTGCGAGGAGTTCTCGCAGCACTGCCGCACCAGGGAGCATTCACCCTGCTTCTTGTTAGTCGCCTTGTCCACTCCCAGATGATATATTGATGTGCCAATCGCTTTACAGCCAACTTGGGCATGCTCGATACTAGCGTACCCCTGACGAGTTCACCACAATCGTCTCCTACTGCTGCCGGAATGCCACGCACGACGACCATCGAATTTGCTCCGACCGTCGCTCGTCACTATGTACCATTGGGTACTGTTCCAAGCAGAGATAGCACGGGCGCACGAGATATCTCTGTCGACGAGCGTCTCAGAAGACAGATATCGCGTGACACACCGCATTCTCGCAGATATCCTGCGGTAGGTGCGCGGTCGCAAATATCATTGACGCGGCACCCCTCGCACGCATCATTATCCGTTATTGATCCGCAGGGGGAACATGTGCATTCAGAAGCTCGTCACACTGGTTTTGGCGGATTTCCGATGCCGCACAAGGTGCTCGGCACCCTTTTCCGGCATTTATTCCCTCAGGTAGCGAATCGCCTTCGAAAAACTTTGACGGTCCCGGCCACAACGACTATCTCGGGTGGAGAACAGGGTCGGATAGCATCCATCAATGGAGCTATACCCGAAGGTTCCAAGCCGGTTCCGTACATCACTTTCGACGCGATTGTGGGACGCAATTCAGCCTTTCATATGCTCACTAACGAACAATTGGAGGAAGTGGGTGGAGTAGAGTATCGCGGGCTGAATGCGCTGTTGTGGCTGGTTGCGTTGGTGAGTATGGTCTCGGTCGTGCATGTGCCCTATCGACCGATCTTTGTATTAATACCACGGAACTAGTACCACTTTGGATGTCAACTCGTCGCGTTTGTTGTCATTGCTCCTTACATGGCCATGCCGAAGTGGGCCAGTGATTTTGTTCCTCCTGCGTTGATTCGACCAGTGTCGACCTCATGGTAATGTTTGTTCCCAATCCCTGATCTCCTTTATCAGACCGATAGTGTGTGACCACACAGGTTTTCCCTCTTCCAGGTCGTTTCGACGTACACCAACACTGGGTTATCCCTTGTGGATCAGTCCATGGTCCCTTTTCAGACTGCCTATCCGATGATATTCTTCATGGTTTTCTTGATCTTGGCTGGGAACACCGCTTTTGTGAGTCGCCTCTTACGTTCGGGCTCGAAAAAACTAATCTTAACCCCTTTCAAGCCTATCTTGTGAGTGATCGTCCCTCTGCACACATCTCTGCAATAACATCTCATCCGCAGTTTACGATTTATGATGTGAGCATGCTCTCTCCTATCTCCGTTGTATCTAAAAGGTCGATCTAGCTGGATCATTGCAAAGTTGATACCCACCCGATCTCGCCTCTACGAGACGTTGCGTTTTCTCCTCGACCATCCACGACGTTGCTTTGTGTATCTATTCCCGGCTCATCAAACCTGGTTCCTCCTTTTCGTTCTGATATTGCTAAAGTAATTGATTATGTTGTCTCTGCATGTAAGGTCGGCTGATTCGACTCGGCGCATCTTAGCTTGATTGACTTTATCTGTTTCATGGTTCTCGACATCGGGAATGCAGTGATCGAGGCGATTCCGTTGGGAACTCGATTCGCAATTGGAATACTACAATCCGTTGACGTCCGTGCTTCTGGGTTCGCCCTCATTCCTGTTGCTGCATTGGCTCCAGCCGTTAAGTGCGTTGCTTGGCTTAATCACTATGACAGTCTGTGCTCATTGTTTATCCAGGGTAATGTATGTGGTAATGATGTACATCAGCGTATGTGCGCATACTATTTTTCGTCATGCTTCGAAGGTTACTGACACAGACTGGCTCCTCCAGACCCTATAGCAATGAGGTGGGTTTCGTGGTTTTTGGGGTGTGGAGATTGCCAAAGTTCATGTGCAGTGTGCGTTCTACGAACGTATACGAAGACCAATCACTTGGGATATTCCACCCGGACGACGGGTTGTCCGCAGCAGAGCATGCGTTCAACAAGACTGATGGGTCACGAATGGTCGCGTGGGGTCATTATCTGGCTATGCATGCACGTCACCAACTTTCCTTTGGTGCGTCGTCGTTCGTTCCTCGTGTCATACCCACTTGACATCCCCATCAAAGACATGTGGTGGCTAGCATTAGCCCTTTTCCTCGTTTGCATTATAGAGGTCTGAAATGAATGATTCACTGTGTCCTCGTGTTCTGAACAACCTTACCGGCAGAGGGATAACTTGACCAATACAGAGATCCAAGGCTGGTTTAACATATTCTCGATTCGTACGTGAAGAACTGCTCTTGCTACCACCGCCGACTAAAGTTCTACTTATTTACCAGTCTTTGAAATAGTTTCAGGGTATGGATCTGTTGGGCTTAGCCTCGGCATTCCAAATGTACGTGCTGTTGCGAGTCTAGGACATAACCGTCGTCTCATTCGTGGATTCAGCAAAACTATTCTCTTTCTGGGGCATTCCGACCCCTGTCGAAGCTCATTCTCTGTCTCGTCATGATACGCGGGCGCCATCGCGGTCTGCCCGTGGCAATCGACAGAGCCGTTGTGCTTCCGTTCGAGTTTGAAAAAGGAATAGACTTGAATCCGGATCTACCGCTGAGAGCAGACGAGCGGCGATCCAGTAGGCACAGTCTCGGCGCTGCCTCTAGTCCTGTTGGGGAATTTGCGGACGACGACGAACATGGGCAAGTGGCTACGGGGATGGAGCGGCACGGAGGAGATAAGGAGGAGGCTAGTGACGAGAGCACGAGAGTTGAGCGCTGAGCGCTGGGAGCGGTGTAGGCTTTCATTCGAGAAATCGTGCCCGATTATATACACCAGCCTGCTTGCGGATAAGACTCATCCGTAATATCTACTTCTTGGAGAATGGACTTGAACATTTTCGACCCAGCTCGAGAAGTTGAGAACGCATCGTATCGTAAATTTGGGAAATGCTGGGTCTAGCTCTGCTTGATATTTCTAATCATAGTAGATGCGCCGCGTATTACTAATCGACAGACATGTTTCCTCCATCATCACTGCCAGCTGGACGCCAGCGCACCAGCGGTGGTGGCACGACAGATGCGGACGGTGCTGTTCGCCAAACCGATACAGATGCTGCCCTCGCAAGATTCTCTGCGATGAAGAAAGGTTATATCGAAGATCCATTTATTACGTATCTCGTTCCTCGCGCCCAGTTCCAACCTACTCGTCCTCCTTTGATCAATATCGGAACGTACGTCCGTTCCAAGTCCATCGATGGGCTCGTCGAACAGTGGCTGGATCTCTGCGAACGCCAGGCCACGACATGCCAGATCGTGAGCTTAGGAGCCGGAAGCGACACCAGATTTTGGCGCATAAGCGTGCGTGCTTCCGAGTCATTCTTGATGTCGCTTCCGGTCATGATGTGACTCTTGGTTAGACTGGACCTCGCTCGCATGTCTTGGCGTCGTACTTTGAGCTTGATTTTCCCGATGTCACCACCAAGAAGGCGATGGCTATCCGCAAAAGCAGGGAGCTCAGCGCAGTCCTGGAGAACGTCAATATCGGTAAGTGCTTCTGATCAGTCAACTCCGGAAGTCCATATCTCAAAGTTGAAAAAAAAAAGCATCCGGTGGAACTGCGCTCCATTCGAACAAATACCACTTGCTTCCATGCGATCTGCGTCATCCACCACCCAGTTCGTTAGGGCCACTTCTCGATGGGTTGCTATCCCCATCTCTCCCTACCCTCTTACTTTTCGAATGCGTGTTGGTTTACATGGCACCCGAGTCGTCCTGTGCCCTCGTCAACTGGTTCGTGAATCGCTTTACCTCTGCACAACACGGAAGTATTCTCGGAGCCATTGTCTACGAGATGTTCGGTCTCCAGGACGCCTTTGGTCGAGTCATGTTGAATAACTTGCAGGTATTCCTGTCTCATTCTCGTTGCATTCATCTCTCAGTTGCAAACGTAGTCAAGGAACGTGTCCTTACCGGGCGCGACCCCGTACCCTACAGTTGATTCGTTACCCAACCGTTTCACTCGACACGAATTCACGTTCACCCGTGCACTGACATTGAGCGAGGTGCGTGAGAAGCACATCAGCCCCTCCGAGCACGAGCGGTGAGTCACTTGTTCATGTGCAACGATGAAACTGGGTTCGTCCCGACATCTTTTGGCATGTACAGGATATCCCACCTCGAGCTTCTCGACGAGGTCGAGGAGCTGAACCTCGTACTCAGCCACTACGCCATCACTTGGGGTGCGAAGACGTTCATGTCCTCGGAGAACACGGGTCTTTGGCAATGCTGGGGATTAGAAGCATCCCTGCCTCTAGGCGCATTTTATCATGCACGTGAGGAGATTGCCGTATAAACTTCTTGGCGGTGGTTTCGATTAGAGTCGAGAGAGTCAAGGCAGAGGAGTTATCGCCCACGTTTGCGTCGTCAGATAACACTTCCTTTGGCGCAGACGTGGTTAACAGAGGTATAGTGAAACATCGGACCGACTCTCAGCTTCTAACTAGAACTCTCTCACTGAGACACCCAGCCATGCTGTGGCTGAGAACAAAGATTTTTTCCATGCTACCTTTGGACATTGTGGGCTGCCAACGACACAACAACCTTGCTTTCGTGATTACCTTGTTTCTCATCATCTTTCGGGATGAAATGACATGAGACAGACGTATGAGCCGCGTCCTTATAATGGAAATATGATGCGCCGCATGATCATGGGCAAATGGCTACATAGCCGACTTCTGAATCTGCTAACTGTATCGAACCAATTGCAGCGTCAAAAGTCACACCCTACTATGGAATCACGGCGTAATACTGGCATGTGGAAAGGCGCAACATATTGTCAACGTCAGCCGCTTGACCTCGTTTTTGCTTCCGGTATGGGGCCGTACGAGAGGCGCGAATGTAAGCAACGTGTACATTTTTAGCGAAAGAAGGAAAATAAGGGTCCTTCCAAACGAAGCCGGCGCAGAACGTGGGCCAAAAAACGCTTTGCAGGAAGTGTAAAATCGATTGATATTTGCTCCGCTTATCTATCTAGACTTTTGCATCCCTGACTGCCACATGGATTATGGGAGGAGCCGTGCCAACATAATGTCCGCGTCTTGATGAGAAAAGGTTATGTGATCTACAAAAACAAGCCAGGTATTGCAAGATAAAAATATGGAAGTTTGGACGACATGATCCCAGATGGAAATAATTGAATCCTCTTTTTACAGTTTGGTCTTGAACTGAGTAAGAGCCAGAGGTTGGTCTGAGTACAAAAAAAACGTCAGGACCCGAAAAGTGGAAATAGCAGCCGACGGGAGAACGTACACGTTGCGTTATACAAGTTGTCAGCCGGTGTCAACCCTACGCGTGCGTGAATTGCACTTGCGTCGACTAGGTCTGGGGTCAGTTCGTCGATGGTGCGGGCACCGATGAGGCGCATTCCCATTTGAAGCTCGTCCTAAAAAAACACGAGTTTCAGTGGCACGAACTCGGAACACGACACAATATGTCATGGCATGAGGTCGCCATCGTCATCTCAGGCATGAGACCATCCGATGACGTCCATCGCCACACGCTCGAGGGACTCATTAGTACGTACCCTGAATATTTGAATAGCCTTTTCGACACCAGCTTCTCCGTATGCGCAGAACGAATATAGGAAAGCGCGTCCAACACCGACGGCTTTGGCACCGAGCGCGATCGCCTTGAGAACGTCGGATGCACGTCGGATACCACCGTCAACGAAGACCTCGAATTTCGGGTTAGGCCAAGGACCACGTGTCTTCAATGCTTCCACGACTTCGATCAAGTTCTCGATACCAGAACGAGACGTGTCGAGTTGACGACCGCCATGGTTGGAGAGGACGATACCGGCAACGCCGTAGTCATATGCCTTTAGGGCGTCTTCCGGTGTGGCAACGCCCTTCAGTACGATAGGTACTTCGGGACATATATTAGCATTCCGAGAGGCGATCAATAGAGCTCGAGAGGCGTACTGTTGGTAATGCTTTGGAACCAAGGAATATCTTTCCATGACAACGAAGGGTCGATGAATGACTGTCGGCAAGTTTAATTGAATGAACACGCTAGCCGGGTGCACAAAGCTTACTGAGATGGCACGGGCGACACCTTCGTCCTTCTTGACGCCGGACTGGTTCTCCTGGACTTTAGCAACACCAGATTCATCGACGAACTTCATGCGCATATCTTTCTCGCGGCGGCCGAGCTGGGGGGCATCGACGGTGATGAAGAGCCCTTTCACACCACGCTTTTCCGCATGTTGTACATATTTCCGCGTGATCTCTCGGTCACTGTTGACGTACAGCTGGAGGAACATAACTTGTCCAGGGACGGTAGCGTCGAATATCTCGTCGAATGAACAAGAGGCGAGGGTAGGGACCTAAGGCGTATAGTGGATTAATACAATGTACGAATTAATGTGGAATAATTACGATGCTCACCATCTGAATAACACCATGTTTCCCGGCGGCGCGTGTCACATTGAGTTCACCGTCAGGATGGCCAAGTTTGCCGAGTGCGGTTGCAGACTACGACCCCCTTCAAAAACTATTTTGCGGAGTTCTCGGCAAGGAAACGTACGATGTAAACGGGAAGTGACGACTTTTGTCCCAAAATTGTGGTTGACCAATCAACTCTGCTGACATCTCGGAGAACTCGTGGCCGGAACCAGATCCTGTAAGCAAAGTATAAACACCGAATTCGTGAAGAATGGAACTGAATAGTTTCGGACCTTTGGTAGGCAGCGCGGTTTTCCCGTATGGTGATCTCATCATCTGCAGCCGAGGAGTAGTAGGCCCATGCCTTGGGAGGGAGTACTGCCTTGGCTACCACCTAAACAGGACCGTAAGACTGTTGCTCAGAGTGGTACAAAACTTTATACTGTACCTCAAAGTCGTGCAAGTTCACGATTTCATCGAGTGATGGACGACTGGCCAGCAACTCTTCACGTTTGATCTGTTCCTCAGTCAATTGCTTCTCCTTAACGATAGTGTTGGGATCAACAGCGCCAAGACTGAAATCCATAGTAAATATGCAATCGCCAGTCATTATTGCACGAGGTACTCACTGCTTCTCTTTGGGCAGGTGCGTAGTAATCACGTCAGGGGGGTGAATCGGATCATATGCCTCACTGCATGACGATAATTGAGGTTCCGTATTGTCACACGAGGCGCATGCTTACCTGGCATCTTGCCCGGCGTACTTCAGGAGGATTCTACTACCACCGGGATGTTCTGTATTCACGAAGAAAATAAGCATGAGATAATTTTAAATTATGGCTATTTTGTACCTGGCAAGAATTCTGTAATATCGTAGACCTTGCCTGTCCAATGGATTAGTCTGGGTGGTAACGTTCACTACCCGGCAAGAGCGTACCATGAACGATGATCCAGCAGCTCGAGGCAGTGGAGTGTTCAGCGACGGATTCAGAGGAGATGTAAGACATTGCTATCGAATCCAAGAAATTCAGGGAGGGAGGGAGGGAGGGAATCGCTCTGGGGGGACGTCAAGTTCGAAATTTCAGTGGTTTTTGAGTTGTTTTACACGGAACCACGGAGACTGCATAGAGAACTTTTAGCGATCATCTCTACCCAACATCTGTTCAAGCCTGCAGAAGACGTGGTATTTTGGAGGTTGGAACCAAGCAATCTTTCGGAGTTAGACCGGTCCTTTCAGCTTGTGATGGTGTTGCCTGCGAACGCCGACCGTTCCATCAGGCCGACATCTCCGCTGTTTCTCCCCGATGAGCGGCTCAAATGTCAAAGCGGGAAAACTATAGGCGCATCCCGTGCTGGGAAGAACAAAAAAATGAACGCCCGCTTGTTCTCCGGATGGATCACTGCACAAGCATTGGATGACCTGCGTCCCCTCTAACTCCACGATTGGATGTCCTGCGTAAGAAATACCCAAAAGGGAGAAGGTTGCTCCTAGTCACACGTATGGTGAACCGTAGTCACGGTGGAGATTGCTTGTCCTTGGCTGATATCAACTCCACGCCGAGCATGATTCGAGGAGACAAGGAATTTCTTCGAAGGGCGGGTATTTAATCAGTCTAAAGGCTCACCACAAGCTCACAACTACCGCAATTCAGCCGGCTGCCATACAAACGATGTACTCAAACTCACGGGAAAGATTCCCAAAGGCAAACAGTCCTTGGGATATTGCGAGCCAAGTATGACAGAACCACGGGTATGATCTAAAGACAGAGAAAGCCGAAGAGACAACACGAGTCTGGTGTGTCAAGATATCGTATACCCCTGGTCATCATCTTCAGGCGGCTGAGCCGTGATTGGTGGTCTCTCTAGATCCACTCCATCGTATGATGTTGGCTTAGGTTCGCAATCTCCGACGTGGTCTCGTGTGGGAATAGCGAACCTAACAGCCTCAGGTGGCTCTCTTTACGCCAAGGATGGCAACCAAAAAGTCTGCACGATAGGCCCACAGACTCAGGCTGCAAGCCCACGGGCTCACTGGAAAGCTGTCCGATAGGCCGCGTTCTTACAGGGCCACAGGGTCACCTACCGAAGTGAACGTTTGAGTCCTTGAATTGAGGGGGTTATCACACCCCATAACATCGACGTGTCAAACTTTGTGTGCTTAGCAATCGTACTCGAAGTTCCCAAAATTTACCAAATTTACTATCCAAAATCGTAGTTTGTTCAAATATTTACCCGAAGGTCCTGAATGTTTTTCTCGAGCTGATCCCTCCTTACAGAACTGCTTGAATCTTGTTGCTGTGTGGTATTCTAGAATCCAACGCGGACGCGGGGGTCCGGAGTCGGCCGTCGGCCATGGTAGCCAACTGCCATTGGCCAACTTTAGATCTCTCCTCGAGATTGGGCTTACATAAAGGGTGATCTATAAATATCTTACATGGGATGGCTTACTTGGCGTCACTGGCTGTATTTCCGTTCAACAGCCGGACTAGAGACTTCAAGGAGCAAACAGTGGGCAGTTACTAAGTACCTTCATGAATGAAAAGTAGTGCCGCTTGAATCCTTCGAATTCCTAATGTCCAGGTAAACCGGATGAGTGGTACAATGCCGTCATTCGGAGATGGTATTACAATCATAAGTATGGTAAACAAGCTGGCCACCAATATTTTTGGCATTTATGATAATTGATATCGAGACCCTGAATTTACTACATGATGGGGCGGAAGTTAAACCCGGTTGGTTCTTGAACACGACCTAATCTGGCAACGAATAAGTCCGGTCATCTTGTCAAGGTTTCATCCACTATGATCCATTTGGCAGTTTTTTCAGTTGCTCGTTCATTTTGCAGTTCGTCCGCCTTTCCCCGCGGCGCAGGTATGAATTTGCGCGTGCGGCAGCTAATTGCCGCAGATGTGGCTCACCGAAAAGGTCTAGCGCGGTACAACGTAACAAGGTCCTGACCCTTTGGAACCGCATCCCGGTGAGTGGAAAAATTATCCGAATGCGACCCTCTGAGTCCGCCCGTATAAAACGTGGTTAGTCCTGACCGAACCAGACACGCCTTTCCTCTTAATCACCTTTGTGTATACTCACCAATCCCCCTACGTCACACCTTCACCACTATGCCTGGACTCGACTTCTACAAGACCTCCGAATCGCACAGCGCTGCCGCCGTAACAGCTGTGCCAGTCACCCCCGTTGAGGAGTCTAGCCCTGCTTCTGTCATTGCGACGCCATCACCAGAATCCCCCTTGAAGCCTGGGGCCTACTATAATGCTCGTCTGGACCCCAAGAATTTCTTGGAGGGTCCTCTGTCCTGGGATCCTGCTAC
The DNA here is from genome assembly GCA_038089755.1 of Leccinellum rugosiceps. NCBI lineage: Eukaryota > Fungi > Basidiomycota > Agaricomycetes > Boletales > Boletaceae > Leccinellum > Leccinellum rugosiceps. The sequence continues at coordinate 40,523 of JBBPLL010000045.1, read as the reverse complement.
CCGTCTTCGTCAGATGCTCGCTCGCCCGGGCATTGTGGTACGTATAAGTGTTTGCTTCGTCGACGAATTTTTTTATCTGATCGAGATCGTCAGGTTGCACCTGGTATTTGTGACGGTATCAGTGCCCGTTGTGCGCTTGAGGCAGGCTTCGACTGTATGTACCAAAGCGGAGCAGCTACCACTGCTTCGCGTCTAGGTCAGCCCGACCTCGCCATTGCTACATTGAACGACTTCGTTCAGAGTGCGCAAATGGTCTGCAGTTTGAGTCCTACAACCCCCGTTATTGCTGATGCCGATACTGGGTGAGTGATTGCATCTCCTCGATCATTCCATCATTTCTTGATCTGTGTTGCTTGGGTAGCTTTGGAGGCACCGCTATGGTTGCCCGCACTGTATATCAATATGCTCGTGCTGGTGTAGCTGCCATGCACATTGAGGATCAAGTGCAGACTAAGCGTTGCGGCCACTTGATGGGGAAGCAGGTCGTCTCGCGGGAGGAGTTTATCACTCGTATCCGCGCTGCAGTTATCGCTCGTGATTCTATTCCTGGAAACTCCAACTTTGTGAGTAATGATAAGGGACAAATCAGAGTTATCGGTTTGATTGTCTCACATCAACCCTCATAGGTTATCATTGGCCGCACTGATTCCGCCCAAGTTCTTGGCATGGAAGAAGCTGTCACACGTCTGAAGCTTGCGGCCGATGCAGGTGCCGATGTCTGCTTTATCGAAGGTGTCAAGAGTGCCTCGCTCCTCTCTTCAACGGTGAAAGCATTGGCTCCCAAACCCGTTCTCGTTAATGTCATCTCTGGTGGTCTCACTCCCTCTTTCACTTGCAAGGAGGCGGAAGAAATGGGAGCGAAGATCATCAGTGAGTTTACTCATTGAAATCTAATTTGCGGTCTGACGCGTTGTTAGTCTTTTCGCTGGTTTCTTGCGTTGCTGCGGTGCACGGTATTCGTGCGGCTATGCAGTCTCTGAAGAAGACCGGTACCGATTTCAGTTCCGCACAAGGGATGGACCCGAGAGCATTTTTTGAAGTCATGGGTAGGTTGCAGTGTGGCAAATCCGAACGCCGATGCTGATAGCAGTCTTACAGGTCTCAACGATATTGTCAGTCTCGATACGCGTGCGGGCGGAAATGCTTTCGAGGCTGTTTAAGGTTGACCATTATTTAAGTCGTGGTCCTTTCCTCTCCTCTCGTTTTAATCATGCTGTGTAACACAGTCATCAGCATTGCATCTCGTACTCCCTATGGTCACTCCTTTAGATTCCTTTTTTTTATCTCTTAATTTCTTCAATGGATAAAGGCTGTCATTGGAATTCACTTGTACGTTGAGTAGCCGTGGTAGGAGAACTCATTACCAATCGAGTGCTTAGAATTGAACAAATTGGTTCGAGTTGTGTGGTGTGTCGATCCGTCCCAAAATGACCAGTTGCCTATTTTGATCTGATTAACTAAGGCGGCGTTCCGAATCTATATTGGGAAAGGCCGTTGTTCGGAACTTTTTTATATCTCGGCGCGCCGCAGGGTCCGTCTCCAACTTCCTACGCCACTGCTCTACTAGGTTCGCGCGAAAATCGGTTCCTCTGTTTAGAGCCATTTCCTGCGATGGTCGCCTCCGGTAAGCCGCTTTCAGGCAAAGAGGTAGCCTTGCACAATACCCGCGAAAGTTGCTGGATCATCGTTCACGGTGCGTTCAATTGCGGTCGGCGTGGCGGCTGTGGCTGAGCGTTAAACGTTCGCGTAGGCAATGTGTACGACGTCACGGACTTTTTGGACGGTGAGGACTACTATCATCCGTGCTATGCGCTCACTCAGCTGCTTAATCTGTCCTAGACCACCCTGGTATGTTGGAATCTATGTGTTGCTTCAGTCTGCTTATCGCAGCCGCGAAGGTGGGAGCAAAATTATCCTAAAGTATGCAGGAAAGGATGCGACGTAGGTTCTAGTGAAATGACTGCCCAGTAGAGCACTAGCGCTGATCGCTCTCGCAGAAAGGAATATGAACCTATTCATCCACCGGACGCTATCACCACCAATCTAAAACCAGAGAAACAGTGAGTGAACCACATTAATTCATCTGACTTCCCGTCCACTCATAAAGGTAGCCTTGGGCCCGTCGATCTTGCCACTGTGGTCAAGGTCGAAGTACGGATTACAGACGAGGAGCGTGCCCGGCAAGCCCGCGTCGCAGCTCGACCATCTCTTTCCGAGATTCTTAACCTTCATGACTTCGAGGTCCGCAATCTAAGCTTGGGAAGGATAGCCGTGTCCCTCACTTTGCCAAGGCTATTGCTAGGATGGTCCTGCCAGAAAAAGCGTGGGCATATTACTCCTCGGCAGCCGACGATGAGATTACAAACCGCGAAAACCACGCTGCTTTCCACCGGTAAGCCAGAATGCATCCTCACCGTGCTATTTTTCTAACACATCATGTAGCGTGTGGTTCCGACCTAGAGTGCTTCGAGACGTCTCGCAAGTTGACTGGTCCACAACTATCTTGGGACACAAGACGTCCATGCCCCTGTACATAGTAAGAATAAACTTCAATGGATGCTGAATCTTGCTTAGCTTTAACACTTAGACTGCCACTGCTCTGGGCAAACTTGGTCACCCAGATGGTGAGCTTAACCTGACTCGAGCCGCCGCAAAATACGGTGTTATCCAGATGGCAAGAGAACGTGTTGGCTGTATCTCCCTTATGTTCTCAGATTCCGATGCAGATCCCCACTCTTGCGTCGTGTTCGTTCGACGAGATCGTGGATACGGCAGCTCCTGGGCAAGTTCAGTTTCTCCAGTTGTACGTGAACAAGGACCGCGAGGTTACCAAGCGAATCGTCCAACACGCGGAGAAGCGCGGAATCAAGGGCCTGTTCATTACTGTTGACGCACCTCAGCTTGGGCGCCGCGAGAAGGACATGAGACAGAAATTCGAAGCTGAGGACCCTTCGGAAGTGAAACAAGCTGGGCAAGGTGGCATTGATCGCTCGCAAGGCGCCGCGAGAGCCATCAGTGTGAGTACAGTATCTACTCTATGGGATAACCACGTGATTCAATTCCTTTACATGGAGTCCTTCATCGATCCGGGGTTGAATTGGGCGGACATGAAATTTTTCAAGAGCATAACCAAAAGTAAGTTCTGTGAACCTAGTCTGTTCTGGACAAGATAAACTCTTCTGGTCTAGTGCCATTGATCTTGAAAGGCGTTCAATGCTGGGAAGACGCGCTTGAGGCTTACGATTCTGGGTTGGCTGGGGTCGTACTTTCAAATCATGGTGGCCGTCAATTGGAATTTGCCCGTTCTGGAATCGAGGTTCTCGTTGAGGTAGTAACCAAATTGAAAGAACAGCGTGGCCTGAGCTTCCCCAATGAGAAGTTTCAACTGTTCATTGATGGAGGCGTTCGTCGTGCCACTGACGTTATCAAAGCCGTAGCTCTCGGAGCTACAGCAGGTGAGATGACCCAATCTTTGCTGCGCGTTTCTTGATTACATGTGCCAATAGTTGGCGTGGGTCGCCCGTTTCTCTATGCATTCTCGTCATACGGACAAGAGGGAGTGGAAAGAGCTTTGGAAATACTGCATGTATGGTCGCTGTTTATGCTTCCCTTCATTCAATCACTCACTCAAGCTATCACTAGGACGAGTTTGAAATGAATATGCGACTATTGGGTGCGCGCACCATCAAAGAAGTCGTACCCCAGATGGTCGATGCCTCGAATATCCATCTGCACGCTTCCCCAACCCCGAATGATAACCTATATGACGCCAATTGTGGGTGTTGCATTACTCCGTCGCTGCCTATATCTATTCAACTCTTCCATTCTACAGACGAGCGCCTTGAAGGAGCACGGATCAGGGAGATAAAGGGCAAGCTTTAGTTACCCTGGTGCGAGCATTTTGATCAATCTATTGTTGATATCTGTTACATCGTCTGTGTATACCAAACCTTTTCGCTGCGTCGGTGGCCGCATTTCTAGCGGTTATCTGGTCCATATCGAGAGTTGTTGGTTTCTGACCCAATTTATTACGCACGATGATTTGAAACCCTTCTCCGATCGGGTATAGGTCGCGTCCCTAGTTTTCGACTGGTCGCACCCACGTCATAGCTCAGATCAAGAGACGCGGCTTTCTACACCGACTCAGCCAACAAAAGGAAGTCTTGATGAGGGAAAGATCGAACCCAAAGAACCGCCAGCCTCGTGTCAGATACATTCCTTCTATCCAGGAATGGGTGGGTTCGTGCACGAGGCTGTAGTCGGCTATCTAGGCGTTTGGTAAACGCCTCGCGGGTACTAACGCGACAGTTTCCTTATATCTCTGAGCGCTGAGCTGTGTTCGGCATCGCTTATCCTGGGATGGTGGTACAAGTATGACGCGCTGGTGCATATGGGAGATTTCCCATATATGATGTTCCGTTCGGACCATATTTGCCACTGCTCGGCCCTGCAGGAGGCAGTAAATGACGATGCGAGGACCTCAGAAATTCCTGCTGTGGGAATCAACCCTGCATTATGATGGAACTTGTAGCCAATACGGTCACAAGTTTGGGGATGAGAACCTTGTCTAGTTTTTCTAGAACAACGGGATTGTGTAAAGATGGTTGGACCAGAACTTTGGCTAGCCTCGATCCCTAAGTCCCGGACTAGCTTGGTGGAGTAAAGGTCAATGCAATGAGCAAGAATGGCTAGTTTACTCCTGCAGTCTGAGTCCGAGTTCATTGTCAGTTGCACACGGAGCCATCGTCGACGGGCGGCGGTACACAGCTTCTGAGCAGTCTTACTTCCTATCAAGCGTGTGGGACATTCCATAAACGATGTCAATATCCGATGCCAACAAAACGTCATAATGATAGCGAACCAGTGACACGTTCAAAGCAGAAACACAATCACTTGGAACGGGTTGTTTAGGTCCCTTCAGAGAAGCTCTTCGTGTACGTTGAAGTAACTATCGGCGGTGGGTCGATTGATTGCACCGACGATAAGCACGCGCAAGGCTTACCGCAATACCGTGCCGGTCCCCCGACAACTTCCAGCGCCTCCCTCCCCCCACTTTACGATCCAACGACCGATGACCTCGCCCCGGTCGTTCAGCGTTTCTGCAACCGTCTCCTCCTCTCCCGGTGCGCCGGCTTTTCCTGCCGCAGTGCTGTCCTCGTCGGAGGGAGGTAGTTGTATCCCCAGGGGAAGCTCCCACTTGGCAAACGGGCGGTTCGTCTCCACCAAAAAATCGGCATCATAGACGCGAGTGGTGAGCTTCTTCAGCGTCAGCGTGAGGGTGTTCATTTCGATGCCTTCGATCCCTCCGTTCTCGGCCGGGGTGAGGCGACGCAGGTCGACGACGTACGGGGCGCCGCACCAGCAGACGAGCGCTGTGGAGATGCTGCTGGTGGATACGGCAGTGGCCGTTAGGAAGACGCGCGCGGACATGGGGAGAGACGACTCGACGATGAAGAGGAACGGGGCCATTGTGCATGTGAGTCCGAGTGTGGCCAGCGAGAATATCTTGAGGCGGCGGAAGGTCTGTGCCAAGGGTCCATGGTATGTTATGGGGTGGTTGTCCTCCCGGGGGTCCAACGTGTGTGCGCCGGCGCTCTGGGACGTCAACGGTCTCGTGGATTGGGACCACCGTCGAGAGAACGGTGCGAGTCGTGGGTTGAGGGCGACTTTTGGAACTTGCCGCCGTTGTGTCACGAAGCTTCGTATACATTGACTCTCAACGGTGCCGAGTATTGTTCGTCGACATAATAGACTTTGGGAAAGCCTTGACGTTGTACGGAGAGCCGACATTCCTTGAACACGGTAGAAGGAACCAGCCTTTGTACATATACGGCCATTTGGTGGGACGCGTCTCCTCGGCATGGATGCCCCCGTTTACTACTCCAAAGCCGAATTCATTGAAACGGTACTAACCAGTTCTTATTCTGTGTCGAGAGAGGTCATAGACGCATTCAAAGGACACAGGGAACAAAGTTTCTCGACGAGCAACCATCGCTGGACCACAAAACATCATCCTCGGTGGCAAGACCATCATATCGAGCAGTGCAATCATCCGAGGAGATCTCAGGAGGACTGGTCCGGGACATGCGGTGGTCATATCCTTGGGTAGGTACTGTCTGGTCGGGGACAGCTGCATCATGAGGTATACCACTATTCTGTCCCTTTGAATTCCCATTCAAGCGAAGACGACACCAGGCCGCCGTACAAAACGTACCGCGGAAACTTCAACTACTATCCGATGAAGATCGGAGACTACGTCCACATTGGCGCCAATTCTGTCGTCGAAGCAGCAACGATAGGCAACCATGTTGTCATTGGGAAGAATTGCATCATTGTAAGGCCATGATGTATCTCCGTTCTCCGCCTGTTTCGTTCTCATGGCCAGTTCCCAGGGAAAGTTTACGATAATAAAAGATTGTGCGCAGGTCGCAGACAACACCGTTATCCCTCCCAACACCGTGATACCCGCCCTGGCGTCGTTCGCCGGATCACCGGGTTCGTGTCAAAGCGTATACTGACTAAATGTTGTGACTGACGAGACCCTCAGGTCGTTTCGTGGATGACCTTCCAGAATCCACGCAGGAGATGGTGGAAGCCCAAACTAAGCAGTACTACACCCGCTTTCAGCCCCTGCCAGACCGATGATTTATTTGTGACAAATTTTGTGTTTGTATCTTCTTCCACGCTCTTACTGTATCTCCGTATATTATAGTTTTCGCATTGACAATGCAACTTGCCCCTCGAGCGTCCTAGCAAGGAATAGGTACCTCTGCAGTCTCTTCCACTGTGTAGCCACGATCATTTAGCGTTGATGTCGACACCCCTGCGCGGTCTATCATGCCGATCTTGGACTACCCTTGCTGGTCACTTTGTGGCGCTCCGCCGCTTGCCAGCGTCCCTTTCTCTGGGGTTTGGAGGTTCCATCTAGGTACTGAAAACCCACACGTCAATGCCGCCCCTGAGGCATGAGGTTAGACGCTTTCACAGCTAGGGATGAATACGAGATTATGTTCATAAATCCTGGGGCGTGTAGGTCATGATGTGACCATGTATACATACATACATACTAGGTTCTGGTCAATTGTACTGTTCGAATATCATGTATCATGAGAGGAGCATAAGATACCATATCGATAAGTAAGGTCCGAGTCAGCGTCCCGCCCGCACCGTTGGACTGCCTGGAACTATGATGTCAACTCTCTCCAGCCGGGTGGGCGGTATAATCCCACAATCGACCCGACAGAAACAGTGTTTCTTCGGTGTCGGCCCAGACGGCTTCGACTGAGCGAATAGTTCTTGCAATGCCGTAAATGTAGATAAGAAATCAGTTCTTTGCCGTGTTTTTAACGCGTCTCTCAAGGTCGTCCGAGCCTGCAGGGCCAAGCGATCAACATTGTGGGAACGCGGGGGAAAGTGGAAAACCCGCATACAAGGTGTTCAGTGATCCAGTCGAGGTAAGCGGTCAACCGATGAAGGTTGTCCTGCGTTATGTCCAGTCCAGCCACCAAGGCTTGCATCCCGTCACCGATTGAGGTAGTAGGATGGCGAACGATGTCTTTCCACCACCACATATTTATCCGCCTCTCGGTATTTTCGGCAGCATAGGCACCTGAAACCAACGGCGACAGCTGTTGGTGGAGGGCGCGGACATGTTGCAATAGGTTTCTAGCTCGCGGACGCGCAGCGGAGTATTCCAAGAGTAGGTTGGAGGTAGTGCGCCAATATATTGCATGTAAGCGTGCATCCTGATGCTTTCCATATGGAAATGAAATCGCAGTGTCGGATATGAGGTCATCTAACTCGTCCAGGCTGAGTGTGAACTAAAGCGAGTATTAAACACGGGTCGGACAACGCAACGAAAAGGACGCACACTTCTACCAACAAAACCGCCAGGCGCAAAGTCAAGGATAGAAGGGTCAAGTAACTCGGTCGAATTTGCCATTGCATCGACTTGCTTAACGAGATGAGATAACTCCGGCAGGTTACGTCCCACAGCAAGCCTAGGGAGAATAAGATTATGGTGTCGTTGCTACGAAGATGATCCACATACGTTGGTCGATGAGACTCGAGGAAAACCTGAAGGGGTAAGCCGAGGTTGCCACTCAAAGATGATAGAGCTTTCGCATGTCCGATTTGCTCAGAGAGAAAGTGCAAAACAGCGCCATGCTGGTCTCTTGATTCGCATATCGAAGGATTTGCGTGACACCGCAAAGCTCTCGTAGGAGATGGAAGGGGAATTCGAGAATTCGATATCCAGACATTTGGCTGTTGAGGCAGCTGGGACGTGTACGCGGACTAGAAACGCTGGTTAGCACCTCCAAAATATGCAATGTATGATAACTTACGAATTCAAGGAGTCCCCATATCATCAAGCATAACGTAACGATCCCCGCGAAGGCTTTTGCAATCTCAAAAGTCGAATATATGAGACATTCCAATATCATAAGGTGCGGGTAAGGATAAGCGCTATGACTAGATAGTCTTTGCTCAGCGACTTTGCGCCACCAGAGGAAAAGACGAATCCGAGGTTGATGCCCCATAGGTCGATTTAGCGCAGAGAATCTATGCTGAAGGACGGCAACATCAAGAGCCGGTTGGATGGTTGTGGGGCAGCAAAAAGCGTCGTCGGGTGGTGTAGAAGACGTAGGGCTGCTTTCTGGTGAGGTGGAAGGCGTGGCGAGTGGTCCGCGGTGGGGCGTTAATCGTATAGGAGTCCGAGAATCCATGGGAGGAATGTCGACGAGTCTAGCGGGCTTGGTCCAAGATAATAAAGATAGTACACAACCTCGGGACTGAGCCAGCCAGTCCTTTTGTGAGGGTATTTGCGAGAGAGTCCTTGCTGTAGCACTCGAGCGCGTATTTATGATTCCTCATCGAGGCCGCGCGTGGCGATTTACCAGACAAAAAGGATAGTCTGGAAGAGTCGAGTTGCGCTGACATCGTCCGCAGAAACAGCGAATTAGTACGTGAACGTGGAGACGCGAAACCTCTAGGCTGTAGTGGCTATTGTGAAACCATGGGAATGAGCAACCGTCGCAAACTGCGACGCGCTGATCATAGAATTGGAGCAAGACAATAAAGGTGCAGTTTCCAAACGTGTCCCAAAAAAGTCCAAAAAGCCCCTGAATATTGCGAATCACGTCTAGTAGCAGTACACGAAGACCAAACCATACAGAGAAAATATTGCAAAGCACCAATTCAAGACCTCTAATTAGTGGCAACGGAGACAGAGTAACTATTGATCATGAGCTCGGCAGCGCCGGTGAAGGCCTCAGTGCCAGATTCGATTCCTTGCAGATAGAGGGAGGAGGAAACACCCTCGTTTTCGATGAGCCAGGCTATGCGCGTGTCAGAGCAGTCTATTAGTATGCGCCCGACTACACACGACTCACTGAAGAATTCATTCAAGTCCGCACTAAAGTCGTTGATGTTACCGTCCTGGCTGACGAAGGATATGGTCTCCCAGTTGGTGTTGGGACCCTCCCATACATTCCACGTGTAGCCGGCTATTGAGATATCAGATTTCTGGAGAGACCCGACAGGTTGGATACTGTTGCAATAAGTGAGGAAAAACGACGAGATAACTTCATTTAGCCAGCTCACCCGCCAAGACCAGAGAGCCAGATCATGATCTCGTAGGAGGAGGTCGAGGAGGCCTGTGCACCATTGGGAGTGGTCCCGATCCAAATATCATAGGAGACGTCAGCTCGAATTCCAGAAGACGCAGTAACGTATTCCCAATTCCATGCTGTTGGCGCGGAAGTGATCTCGCCCAACTATCATCAAAGTTAAGAATATGAGCATTTTCCAACAACGGTGGTGCAGAATCCGACTCACCGCCATACCAACGGCAGTGGTTGCCTCAACATTTGTGTCTGTCAACAGTCATTAGTGGCAGTCGCGATACGACATGGAGCCTTACATGTCTTGACATCGTTCTCGTTGTCAGCCCAAGTCCAGGTAGTGGACCATGAAATGTCGTTCCCGGATGTGCTGATAAGCGTCGCAGTCTGGTTACCTGTACCATCGGCTATGATTTGGTTGCTTTCAGTCATGCATTCAGTCTCAGTGATCACATCCTTACCGATGCCCCACTGGTTGTTGCACAGCTCGTAGTTGCCTTGTGTCAAGCAACTATATTGGCCGGTGAGCGTAGTAGTTTGGGCCCTGCCCAAGGCGAAGAGACCAGCGACGAAGGCGAGCGAGAGGAACATGCTGTTCGTTTGACTTCTCAGTTGTGGGGAACCCGGGATGCAATGTCATATTGCTGCACTCTTTATATGGCTGGAAGAAATGACCACTGGTTGTCATCACCGTGACGTAGCCTTCCGTTCGTTCGCATCGAATACACTAAGAGCGAGATTTTGCCGAGGGACCTAAAGTTGTAACCCGCATTTCTCATAGATATTGCTGGAACCGTCGTGGAGAGTCACGGCGTAAGTAGTCGCATGTGGGTAGTTTCAGTGTTCCCCAAGGGATAATAGTTAATGCAATGCTTCAACATCATATGATCTGTGAAGGAACTTGATCATTGGTGTACTCATTTGGAATCCCCATGTGGGCAGGAGTGCGAACGTCGTATGTCTGGGATGCCCCGAAGGTGAAGTAACCAATCAGTGATGATGCTGTCACGAGCATGCTTGGTAACTCACAATATCCTTCATATAAATGCAGGGCTAATGCGCAGCCATGAGGTTCAGCCCCAGGAATGGGGACTTCGTTGCGATTACCCTTCGGGTCCGCGGATAATATATATATGTTCAGGTTTGCGATATGGGCGCGGTAGCCAACAATTGCTAGCGCAACTCGTGTCCAAGACAACACTGACGCATTTCTGTACAAATTATGCTTAAATATCACATACAATCTCTAGAAGACGTACGATCAGTGGAGTTCTGACGAATTAATGTCGGTTACCCTCACAGGAATCATTAATTAAGCGCGGTGTTTTGGTCGCTTCTCCCGATTTCGAAGTGACGCAAACACGGATTTACTCTTCCTCACTACGACTTGTTCTGCAGGGCTCCCGGTAGTATGCGGATCGGAAGCTGGGTATTCATTGGCCGATGGTGCAGCGAGGAAGTTCGTGAAGACGGTCCAGAGGCTGTTGCTATTCATCTGAGCTTCGTCCTGTAGTATCGATTGGTCAGCGATGCGAGCTAGTCTGCGAGATTCGTCTGTGTCGCGTCGGGAGACGATGCTGCTAGGCGGAGGTCGTTCATCTGCACAAGCCCACCCCCAAGCACCGGTCGAACATTCTAGCCCATCTCTAAATGCTTGAGATGGCTCCTTTTGCTTGCCCGCTGCCCGTCCATTCAGCGACTCCTGCAAGTGGACCAAGTTCTTTGTGATATCCTTTTTAGCGAGGTCTATGTTCCGGTTCCGCTTTTTCTCTATAGCCGATAGCTCTTTCGCGTGTTTCTTGTCGAAAATGGCTCTTCCTTCAAGATAACGACGCATAGTCTTCTCCGAGATGGTCCCGATGGTCGCTGCGGGCACATTCAAAGCCTCCAAGTTTTCGGCCCGCTCCAGGGGGCTGATGATGCCCCGAGTGGATACTCTTTCGCGAATCATGCCTTTCTTCCAAGATAGTAGGCCCTGCCAGATCGAAATGTGGATAATACAAAAAGTTAGCCAGACGTCCACACCTGACCGGACATCGCGCCCACACACGCGATGGATTGTAGGACAACACCTACCTCATCATCGTAGTAAACACTTGCTTCTCCCGCATAGCGCACTTCAGTTGTGTCTATCATTGACACGCTCCGTCGTAATTTACTGGGACCTCCTACGTTTCGGCCATCCTGGGAGGGAAACAAGCCTCTTTTGCCTCGAAGCGACCAATCTGAGATAGCTCTCGGCATCGGTGCGCGCACAGGTTTCGTCCGGAAGGAGAGAAACACCGACTGAGAGAACGATGGTCGTAGATTGGATGAATCTGATATAGGTAGAGGAGAGTCTGCTAGGCGATGAGAATCGCCCCGGGTGTCAGGTGTCTCGCTTATAAAACGATCAGAGAGCGGGCTGGAAACTCGCTGTATAGATATACTGGTGGAAAGGTCCTCGCTCATGGGACTGTTGATCAGCTGGTGCGAAGGTGAGGCAATTGGTTCTGAGGCACTCGCTGTAGGCTTCGTTTCACGTATCATTCCCGTTATATGCCTCGTAAAGGTAGCGATGGCACGATAACAGTATTTGCCTGGCGTGGTGAAAGGGAAGACTATCGGCAGACAATGAGCTGCATCTACGAACAGATTAGCCCCTGCTTGCACTTCGTTGTTTACCGAGAGCACACCATCATATATTTGAAAGTGGACTTGCGTGGGACCATAACGTTTCTCGATGCCCGCTAATGGTGGATATAGCGCACGAACATTATCTCTTAAGGGGAACTTTGAAGGATTAGCTGCCTTATGAGCTCTAATCAAAAAGACGACCACTAAGTTATCATCACCCGCCCTTCATGGAAATAAATAACTCACGAGTAGATTATTTCGTCCCTGAGCACTTCTTTGTCTCCCGCAATGATGAATAGAGGGGGGAGCCCGCCCAAATATGAAAGGGCAGGACTAACCAGAGGATGTGTAAGAAGGCTGTTCTGGGCGTATAATTGCACTTGGGAGTCTATCTTCAGTTGTTCCCCTACGCTGGTCTCGAGAAGGATTGTTTGATTCCCATTTTGGTCAACCGAGGGCATCGATGCTGTAGCACCACCGTCCATTATCGTTTCACTTGACACCAACTTCCCATCCTCGCAACTGAGGCTAAGCTCCGCTAACTTGTCTTCCGTAACTACCACAGTAGTTGCTTCATCGGTTGTATTCCCTGTGGCAGTAACACGGACAATCTGTCGAATTTTTCGCCGAATTCCGGTATGAATTCTGCGTGTCATCTCCTCGGACGGTGGGGGCCATAAAGCACTGGGCTTGTGAAGAGAAAGCCCGTACGGAGGGAGAATATCCTGACGATTTCCATGAGACAGTTTAAGCATGTTTTGAAAAGATAAACCCAATGTTACCGTGGCAGTATTCGCATGAACGCTCGGAAAGGAATGTGTCAGATCACACCATGGTGAGATCAGGACGCCGGCGGCGGGAAGAGGTTGACCAGTATCTCGCAACACTTGGAGTAAAGCAAGGGTAAGCCCACCTCCCGAAGAGTCCCCTGCGACTACGATGTGAGCAGGATTGACCGGTTGATGAGGTGCGTCGGAGGGTGGCTTGATCAAATAAAGGTCTATGAGATGCAGGAAAGTAAGTGGTCGCACGCGAGCCACTGATCACACTTACAAGCCGCAATCAGATCCTGAAGTGCGCAAGGAAACGGATACTGTGGGGCAAGTCGATAGTTGATGGCTATATATATTTGGTGATCATCGGAGCAATTTGACTACATGCAACACCTACCGAACACTCGACCCTTGATCTTTCTTGCGAGGCGCTGGATGCAGTGTCTTATCAGTCGAGTGCAATTAGCATACAGTGAAAGCATAGTGAAAGACAGGCTACCTCTCTTGATCGAGACTTCCGAAGTAATAGCCCCCTCCGTGAGTAAATAGTATGCAGCGCATGTCATCTGCATCCTTGTCATAGACGCTGACAGGTTCTGAAACCGAGGAAGGGAGAGACACGGATGCTTCCTGCGAGGAACTACTGCCTACATTCATTGTCTTTCGACGTTTCTTGGACGCTTCCCAATCTTTTTTAGCGGTCACCCATTCCCCAGCGATTCTATAGAGCCGTAAACCACAGCCCAAGATTCACGGGCGTAACCTACCCAGTGATACCACGCACTTGCCACCATTTAGTGCCGCCCACAATATGGGATGCACTTTGCTCGCCCCCAAGAGCTTGAATGAGCAACGCTGCGGCCTCGTCGCAACAGGACATCGGGACTGTGACCCGTACAACATGTACCCAAGGAGGAGACGGGGTCCGCGTATTAGAGAATGCTTGGAGCTCTTCGACGGGGTGACTATAATCCATGGAACGCGAATCTCGCGAATAGGTGGGTAGGTCAACACTCACTGGGTGGCAACACTGAGGAGTCTCTAAACACTATATTAAGGAAACTTTGAAGATGAATATATGGTGAAACGAACCTTGGCTACATTAAACGCCTCATCGTAGAGGAGTTCATCTTGTCGAAGTTGCGTGAATGGATCATTTTCAGCTTTTTCTTTCTTCATTCGATCAAAGTAATGCCGAAGGAGAGTCTCTAAAGCGATTGGACCAAGCTGCAGGCTAGCAGTGCGAGCAAGAGAGCTGGGCATCTATGGACGATGGATCTGGATGAATGCACAGCGTTCTGTTGTATGCTACCGGTTGATTGAACGCAGTACTTGACCAGGATCGATCGGTGACAACGGAATCGTCGGAGGGTCTAGGCCGCAGTGCGAAGTTGCATATGGCACTTGCATGTATTCCGTTTGCAGTTATTTGTAGTTAGAGAAATATAGAAAAATGATAAGAATATGCGAAGTTGGCCCGAGGCACCTCCAGATCGTACACCGCGTTTGTCTTTGCGAGGGGAGCGCTACTCACCTCGCCCCCTTGAGGAAACCAGATTCAATCATGAACACAGAACCAGGTCCGGGTGAAGGAAGCAGGAAATACGGGCGGTTAGGTGCTCAATAGTATACATGTTCTTCAAACAAATACAACACACATACACTCGATGCTGGTTTCCTAATTGACAGGGGAAGGCATTTCAGTGTTTCCAAAAATCTTCAGAGAATGATCATGGACTCTTTCGATGTAAGAAACACCTGGGCAGTCACTGGCAGGGGATGTCCAAAAACGGATTTACGGTTTCAAGCCACTCGCTCAGTATTCACAAGCAGTCTGAATAGTCGGGGTAACGGTCTCCGGCAGAAGTCGAACGTAAATGCTATGGATTGAGCGGGGCGTTCCTCAGCTGCATAAAGAGGAGGTTGCAGTGACAATAAACACGACGTAATAGTGTGAGTGGTGGTTCTATTATCATAATCTATGTAATGCGGTGTCATGTGCGTATAGAATGTGAGTGATGCAAACGAAGGGACGGCAAGGTAGCCACGGCAAGATCAAGGATGAGATCAGCAAGTCGAAAACAGGAATACCGGCGATCTAATCTTTCTTTTCTTCCTTGTTCTCTGATGACGACTCGGAGGCTGAGTCGGAGCTGGCGTTTTCGGCGTTGCGCTTTTCGTAAACCTTTTGGAAGAGACCGAGCGAAGCTTGTTGCGTTTCGTTGATCTTCTCTCGGATCTCGTCCGCAGTAACCGAGGCGTCACCAGCCTGACCTTTAGCTGCCAATTCACGGAGCTCCGCTACGAGCTTAGTGACTTTGTCTTTCTCTGTAGCGTCGAGCTGGTCCTTGAACTCGTTCATCGCTATAAAAAAAGGAAACCTTTAAGCAGGTGCAACACAGACGATACCTGTGAACGAACCTTTCTCCGTGTCGGAACAAACGGATTCGCCCTTATTTGCTTCCTCAATGAGAGCACGACGCGCTTTGTCAGACTCGGCATATTGTTCAGCATCGGAAACCATGCGCTCGATGTCTTTGTCGCTGAGACCTGACGAGGAGGCGATTGTCATCGATTGATCCTTCGCAGTGGCTTTGTCCTTGGCAGAAACGTTGACAATACCGTCTATGAAACGGTCAGTGAAACATCAGATAGAAGCTGATTATTTAAGCTGACCCGCATCGATATCGAAGGTGATCTCAATTTGGGGAACACCCTTGGGTGCAGGAGGGATGCCGACAAGGTTGAAGTTACCCAAGAGCTTGTTGTCCCGGACCAACTCGCGTTCCCCCTGGTAAATTTTCACTTCGATGGCGGTCTGACCGTCAGCGGCGGTCGAAAACGTCTGAGACTTCTTGGTAGGAATGGTGGTGTTGCGATTGATGAGTTTCGTCATGATGCCACCGAGGGTCTCAATACCGAGCGACAATGGTGTTACGTCAAGTAACAAGATGTCTGTGACGTTGCCAGCGAGCACCCCACCCTGGATAGATGCCCCAATAGCAACTGCCTCGTCAGGGTTTACACCCTTGCTGGGATCCCGACCGAAAATGCTCTTCACCGTTTCTCCGACCTTCGGCATGCGAGTCATACCACCGACCAAGATTACTTCGTTGACCTCGCTGGCCTTAACACCGGCGTCACTGAGAGCCTTTTTGCAAGGGTCGACTGTGCGGTTGACGAGGCCGCCAACGAGGTTCTCGAAGTTTGCTCTGTTCAGCTTCAAGTTGATGTGTTTGGGACCTGATGCATCCGCAGTAATGAACGGCAAGTTGATTTCGGTCTGGGTAGTCGACGAAAGTTCGATCTTGGCCTTCTCTGCCGCCTCACGGATTCGTTGAATGGCCATCCGGTCTTGGCTGAGAGATATACCAGACTCCTTTTGGAACTCTTGCAAGATGAATTCAACCAATGCAATGTCGAAGTCCTCTCCGCCAAGGTGAGTATCACCGTTGGTTGACTTGACCTCGAAGACACCCTTCTGCATCTCCAATATCGAGATATCAAAAGTACCACCACCCAGATCGTAAACGGCAATGATAGATGAGTCTGCGCGGTCGAGACCATAAGCGAGGGCAGCAGCCGTGGGTTCATTGATGACACGGAGCACATCCAGACCGGCGATTTGACCAGCGTCCTTTGTAGCCTGTCGTTGCGCATCATTGAAGTAAGCGGGTACAGTAACAACCGCATGGCTGAGTGAATCGAATTAGTACTAGTTTGGTAATATTCCATGATGGAACGTACTTGATTTTCTTGTTGAGGTGTTGCTCGGCAGTCTCCTTCATCTTCGTGAGCACCATAGATGATAACTCTTCCGCCGACTTTCAATGCTGTGTCAATATGTTGCATAGTCAGGTACATCCACTCTCCACTCACGAATTCCTGGGTCTTGTCGCCATTTTCAACTCGGACCGCCGGACGGCCATCACCTTTGGCAATAACGTGGAAGGGCCTAGATGCCGAACGGTTAAGAATAAAGGACCTCCCGATAATGTATCTACTACTCACCAGTGCTTCATGTCATCCTGAACCTCCTTGTCCTTGAACTGGCGACCGATCAACCGCTTGAAGCCAAAAACGGTGTTCTGCGCGTTGACAACTGCTTGCCGTTTAGCAGGAAGACCGACGAGCCGCTCTCCATGTTTCGTGAAGGCAACAACAGAGGGAGTCGTCCGGGCACCCTCGGAGTTTTCAATGACACGAGACGACTTTCCCTCCATGACGGAAACACATGAGTTCGTCGTGCCCAAATCAATACCCACGACGGGACCTAGCGTGAATGCGTCAAACCTAGACCGCACTCGGAGCATGGAGCTACACACCATTGATTTTGGTGTTCATGTTCCTTGCGATCGAGGACCGCGGAAGGCCCTGTGAAGAAGATGGGTGAGGTGCAAACGACTCGGACGGAAGAAAACGCACTGCATAGCTGCCAGAACGAGCAACGGCGGCACGGAAAGAACGAGCTGCAGTGAACATGGAGGATGAGAACGAAAGTGAGGAGAAAATGATGAGTGGCAAATTCTCCAAATTTTTAGGCTCTCCGGAAACTTACGTCAGCGCTTCCGTGCGCAATTTCCCACGTCGTCTGTTCGAGCCACGCAACCAACGAAAATTTTGCTTCAAAACACACTGCAATCATAAATCTGTTGCCCATTGCTCAGTCACTCAGAACATACATAGTACGGGAACGGGCTGTTGAGGTAACGCGTTCACGCTTAGTGGGAGAAATGACACAAGTAGTCATTGGCTAATGGACACCACGTGATTTGAGTTGGCACCCGAAGTTCCGAGGTTATGGAACGATAATTAGCTCACACCATAACTCCAGCCTAGCCGTCGCCTGAGATGTCGAACAGTGCTCCTAAGCGTATCGGTGGAGAATATGGAGCAATACGCCATAGCATCGACATCGATAAACTGAACGGATATCTCGTCTTACATGTCCCAGCTGTCAGCTCCCCAGTAGACGTCCAGCAATTCAAAGTATGTTCCCAGTCATATCGACTAGATCCACCTAATTTTCTGTCTAGTTTGGGCAGGTGTGTCTGATCAGCTTCATTCGATATTCGACCAAATACATAACAGGTCTTAGTCCAATCCTACTTACATCCTAACGGATGCTAGGTTTGTACCACGTGTCCACACCGTCGCATCTGAGCAGTCTCTGACATCATAGCAGACAGAAACGTTTTGTTTTGCGGAAGAAGCCCGCGGGAGAGCTACTCTCCTCTACTGCTCATCGGATTGAGCGCGAATATCAAATTTTGAGTGCCCTCCATCAGCACAATACCAGGCCTAACACCAATCCTTGGCAAATCATCCCTGTTCCGATACCCTATGCTTTGTGTGAGGATGTCAAGGTCATTGGAACATCCTTTTACATCATGGAATATTTGGAGGGTCGAATATTTACCGACCCGAGGATGTTCGAAGTATCACCGCATGACCGACGCGAATGGCGAGTAAATATTTATGAATTGTGACACATACATCTAAAAAGTAGCGCTGCTAGTTGGACTTCCGCTATACAGGCTCTTGCAGCGCTAGCATCCCTCGACCCGACTGACATTGGGCTGGGTAATTTTGGATCGTCCAAGGATTACTTTCCCCGCCAGATCAAGTCCTTGACCCGTATTTCTAAGGTGCAGGCGGAGGTAGTCGACATCGAAACAGCGAAACCAACAGGAAGTATACCATTTTTCGGCGAGTTGGTTGATTGGTATCAGAAGCATCTCCCGGACGAGAGAAAAACTGGATCACGCATCGTTCACGGAGATTACAAGCTTGACAACTTGATCTTCCACCCATCCGAGAACAAAGTAATTGGAATTTTAGACTGGGAGCTGTGTACTCTCGGCAGCCCGGTAGGTTGCCTTACACCATCTTTTTGACTCGAAATAAATACGTATTAGCTGGCAGACTTTGCGAATCTCACGCAACCATGGGCGATTGATCCCAGAAACCTGCCAGATGACCCGCTCTTCAAGAACTTCAGTTTGATCAAGGCATTCAAAAACACAACGAAAGACGTGCCTACATCCCTAGAAGACCTGGAGCGTGAATACTGTCGTCTCACTAATCAAGCATACCCCATCGAGGATATGGTTTTCGTCCGTAGTTGGATGCTGTTCCGAGTAAGCCCAATTTCCTAACCTTCGCAGATCATTATCTAGATCAAATATATATGTAGCTGGCGGTCATCTCGCAAGGGATCGCAGCCCGGTTTTCCAGGCGCCAGGCAAGCTCTGAACACGCCTACATCCACACTCGGTTTTTTGCTATAGTGGGACACCTTGCAAGGGCTGTTCTTGAGGACAAGGGGTACAGTATCGGCAATAAATCAAGGCTATAGTGGCGTTGTACTCAAGGATTCCAATACCTATACGTAGCTGCCCCTCTTTTTGTCCACGAAGCTCTTTACATCATCCATACGGGGCCGTTCGCCAGGGTTCTGTTTCCAGCATTTCTCAAGCAAACTCCACAGACCTTCCCTTATGTCGTTTTTGTAATCGTCATACTTGAGCCTGCCGTGTCTTTGAGTGACAAATATCAATACCGCAGCGTCGTTCGGAAGATTGCGGTACGGTTGCTTTACGGAGAAGATCTACATGTGTACAATGCTATTGAGATCATAAGAGAAGGTGTACCAATGGTATATCTTACCTCCGTCGCTGTGATCGCAAATGCCCAGACATCAGTTGCGGGTGTGGGTCGTATTGCCCCCGCAGCTGTCTGCTCAGCCAGGAGTTCAGGGGCCATGTATCGAAGAGTGCCAGGCGTATTCTTAGTTGTAAAGCCTGACATTTCGAGTACAATGGAAAGGCCAAAGTCGGTCAGGACGGCTTGTCCACTATCGTTGATCAGGATGTTCCCCTGGAAGAATCGCAGGATACGATGAGGACATGATCCAGAGTTGAAATCCAGCACCGAACCGGTTTGATATCTCCGTGAACTACACGATGGCCGTGCAGAAAAGCCAAACCATTAGAAACTTGGTATAGCTGATGCGCAGCCTTGGGTATTTCCGTTTATAATGATGCGATTTTGATGACTTACTAGGTCCATCTTTCCGCGGAGCGTAACGTTTTTGCTTGTAACGTACTTCTGCAGGCTCCCATTCTCGTAGTATGGAGAAACCAATGCAGGAGCCGGGTGACGGGACACGTCGGAAGTGGTCACGATTCCGAGGAACGGTGCGATATTGTCGTGAATCATTGTAGTCCAAAGCCTTGCTTCTCGCAGAAGTTTCTAATACAGTGATGACATCGATTTTGGTGCACTGCTAGATCCAAGGGGTGGTATGTGATGATCCACTGACCTCGTTGAATCGTTTCGATTCTTCGGCGGTGAAGGCGCTCCTAATTACCTTGATCGCAACGTTGATCTGGGGAAAATAACATGTCAGATCGAGGGAACGATCATCCAGTTAAAGTACATGCCTTGCGATTGCCTTGCTTGGGATCGACATATTCTCCCAGCCAAATATCTGCATGATTGCCGGCATCTACAGCGTGTCGGCCAGTTCTATGAATAACAGCGGTGAGGTCTTTGAGCTCCACGTTCATCAGAGCCATGCTGGGCCAAGTTCAAGGAGAGCGGGTCGGACCAGAAGTGCCTTTTTGGTGATTTTTCATCAGCGAAGAGTTCCAAATCCAGAAAGCATTCCATGGTCCTGTCAGGATTACCACAAGACCGGTTACCACGACCTTACATTGAAGTTTCAAGGCCATTCTCTCGTCTCGCAAGGCGGGCTTTTGCCAGTGAAAGTTGAACTTTTTAAATTGGCTTATGTAAACGAATCACCTCGACGTCTCGATTTCCATCTCAGTTTGCCTGTAGACCACAATCTTGATGCAATGGATCTCCAAGTTTTACCCAGTCCTTCGACTTCACCAGCCCCGATTTCTACGTCCGTAAGCCCACTCTGATGGAGCCTTGATTCAGCGTGGCAGAGGGCATAGCTGTCTGACTCGCAGAACAGTGTGCCATCGCAGACCTCCAATACCGAGCCGCTCGTGATGCAGATAATCGTGCGTAGGGACCTCTTTGACGTGAGTTCAAGCTGGCAGGGTGTCTGGTGGAGGACTAATTCACTGCCAAAGAAAGAAAAGTGGGGCGTCGGGCCACTCATGGCTCAGGCTGCGCATGCGGCCACCGCGGTATGCCGACCGCATATATGTCCTTGAATTTCCCCTCCGTTGATGCACTTCACTGACAGATTCTGCACGAGACGCGTGATCGACAGGAAACGATCGACTATCTTGCAGACCTCAGGAACATGCGCAAAGTGAGTCTGTCTGCCGATATCCGATATCCGAGAATTGTGACATCAAGCAAAATAGGTCGTTCTACAGGTGCGATTCGTTCATTTCCCGTGTACAAATGGTCCTATTACTCGGGGGTTTTTTTTTCAGACACCAGATGCGTCTGCACTTGAAAAGCTTTCAACTACCCTCTCAAGCGTTGGTCCATCACTGATACCTCACCATGTATGGACAGAGCAGCCGGAAAACATTCCCACTTGCATCGCACTTGCACCAAATAGAAAGGAGAAGCCAATACGCAAGGCATTGGACAAATCATCGTGCCGGCTGTGGCGAAGCGATTAGAAATGATCTAATAATTTGCAATTACAGATTAACATATAAAGATGATGCTAAATAACACTTATATCTAGACGGAAATTGGTGTTCCCATGCATATCCGTCAACGCAATAGCAGCATCAGCAATTTCTCTATACCATCTAACCCAATTCCGTCTTTGGCTGGGTAACATACAAACATATGTCGAGAGATGGTATCAAATTTGCGCTAGGAAAACCGTTTGTCAGTATCAAAAGCCCAAATACATGGTTCAAACTGACCCGGAAATCATGTCGATTCAGGAGATGCGCAGTACCCGCGATCTTTGCGTACGTCTGGTTGAGCCACGTAAACTTTATTCCTGAGATGTTCCTGGTTGGCCTAAGATCGCATGCTGCACTGATATTGAACGAAACCTTAGAATCGCCTGAATTGTCACCCGGAATTGCTTGCGAGTGGTGCTCGTGAAGATCCCGAAGTACTGAGTGAATTAATTGCTCTGATGTGCCTTTTGGTGCATCTGGAAATTGAACAGCATTCTTGATGACATAGGAATTCCCTGCCGATGTCAAGATCTAAATGCCAACTACCTACAGGTCCGATGAGTTAGTGAACACTGATATATTTGTATTCATTAAGCTTACCCTGCCGTGTTGTAGGGCGATCCAATACTCTCTGTTTTCAAAGTCAAGCCACGGGTCAAGTACACTCTGTAATATTCAGCCCGGTATTTAACAGGAAAGAATCAATTATACTTACGGCAGCCAGTTGAGGACCTCTACGAGCACGTTTCCAAGCGGCGATACCATCATCGACTTCTTGCCTAAGGTCGTCCGACCAATACTGCTTCGGGGTATGTTTGACCTCCACATTAGCTCTTTCTGCTCGCCGGAGGTTCTTCTTCAGGTCATTGACCATGGATCCATACCCACCTTCGTCATCCTCCTGCGTCAACTTGAGGATATGCGGAGGATCGATGATATCCTCGCTGATACAGCTGACGGTACACCACCCTCTGTCTGCTAATACCTCTGCAACGTCCTCGGGTACGCAGCAGTAGAGAAGACGCAGATCGTGAGACTGGACCCGTGCAATGAGCTGGGTCAAAGTCGGCTCGAGTGCCGCCTTGTCAGATACAAGGGGGCTTCCCCAAGCAAAGACCCAGCCTTTTGCTTGCAAGTACCCCTGAACAGGCAAGAAAGACGATTGTGGAACGGGCGAAGACGGTCTCCAGATGTAGTATCGTGCTCTCTCTAGCCAGGCGGTGGCTGGAGCGTGTCCGTACTGGGCTACGAAGGCGGCGAGTTCAGACGCATCTAACTGGATCCCGTCCACTGGATCAAGTATCTCTGGCGGGGTATCGCCCAGATGGAATTCGAATCCTTTCTCGTCGTTGGACCGCTCGCTTGGGGGACTCGGCGTGGCGGAGGATAAAGTGCTATCATATTCCGATTTCTGGGACTTATGATTTGAGCCGCGGTTTTTGAAGGCGTCAATGAAATGATGCATGATGGGTTCGAACAGTGGCTCCTCTGTCCAAACGAACAAAATTGACGACGAACTAACAGTGCGAATTTTGGTGGCCCCTCTTACTCACATGACACGAGGAAGAGGAGCCGCAATCCACCTCGCGATTATGTATCCATTATTAATACGTCGATTACGATGAGTATACAAAGTGTCAAGCCTGTCTGGACCGCCGAATTCAATCCAAACATACTCCATAATTCCAATCAGGTCACCGTAACGAGACCTACGCCCCATCTGGCAGGTAGGATAGGGGGAGGTGTTTTATGAACAATTCCGCGCCTCGCTCAATCTAGCAGAAGTGATCCGGGAAAAAATCATGCGCGAAGATAGTGACGTCATTGGCGGGGTGATTACATAGTCAAACTCCACACCTTGGGCTCATATTTAATGCGTCAAGCGGCCTGTTTCATCTTCTTCACTCCATACCATGACTACACCAGGAGATTGTACATGTCAGAGCAACTGCGGGTACGTTCTCCTAACAAACTCGAAGTTCAGCCTATGAATATGATCGTGCCTAGTGCTTGCGGGCCATCCGGGACTGGATGCGCTTGTCCCAAGGGAAAGTGCAATTGCAGCCAATGCGTGAATGCTTCACACTCGAAGAAGGTACGAACTTCTCCTGTCCACCCCACACTCCCATTGATGATGATAGTGTGAATGCCGTGGTTCCGGTGAGAACTGCGTTTGCACTACTCAGGGTCAGGCGTGCACCTGCGAACGCGAGTAGAATGTAACAACCGAAAGAACAAGCAGCGCCTTGTCTGGAGCGCGTGTACGATACGTGCGACGTCTGTATCCATGAACCCCGTGCTAGTGTCTCATAGCCGAGCGACTCTTTGTATGAAGCGAATAGGGGCTTTGGCCAAATCACAATGCTTTCCATTTTGGGTTGAATGTACATCTCATTCCGGAACAACATGGCTCGCTTCATTGCGTCGCTATAAGATGGACGGGCAGCGTTATGCAAGAGATCATTTCCC
Organism: Leccinellum rugosiceps; assembly: GCA_038089755.1. Lineage (NCBI taxonomy): Eukaryota > Fungi > Basidiomycota > Agaricomycetes > Boletales > Boletaceae > Leccinellum > Leccinellum rugosiceps. The sequence continues at coordinate 16,409 of JBBPLL010000045.1, read as the reverse complement.
GTTCATTGATTGAGCGTGTTAGCCCGACCGCCGTCTATCATTTTCCGTTATCCAATTTGCATATCGTCATCATGCGCGCCTTCTCCGGCTGGACCACTGCAGGCACCCGCGCTGTCCTTTGCTTATGGATAATTCTCCTTGCTATGGCTGCGCTAGGTTTGTTGTCTAGCATCATACAACACTGTGGCCCTTTCTAATCTGTCACCCATATAGTCGCTTGTTCCCCCGTCCCCGAGCCAGAACCAGCACCGATAGAACCCGCCCTCGCAGCCGTCCTCGGGAGTAACCTCAACCTTGGGTGTCAAAACGGATGTCCCGCTGCGGCTAGCGCACACATGCTCGTCAGTTTTTTTTTTTTTCACTAATGCGTACACGTGATGCTGATCGGTACGATGATCAGAACAAGAACGGTGCGCTTGGCTCAGTGGCTGCGAGCCCACCCTCCGTCATTGCAAGCGTCGTTCTCGCAGGCTGTCTAGCCTTTATATGATTAATGAACTGCATCATCACACGGACATAAATTGGACACTTGTTTTGTAGCTTTAGCCAATAAATGGCATTTGAGGTATTCTATATGAATCATCATCATGATCGGCACGCAGTTCTACTGATTCAGGTAGCGTGCGCTGGAGAGCGGGGCGGATAAGTAATATCTCGAGAATCGGATGTGCGCTGCCTTTACCATCGGCGCGATTGCTCCGTGTGAACGTGGAAATAGGATGATCATTCCATTCGTAATCTGGCATCATACAATCGTAAAATAGCACAAAATATATCCAATCTTATAACGATGCCATCGACGTCTCACTGACAGACTCCTTCGGGCTAGGGTCGTTCACTATGTCAATATCGCCCGCAGACAGAGCTCACCGAATCAATCACTCACCGTCTCACTCCGCAGCAATAGCACGCTCGTGCAGACAGGACTACTACGGCGACCCAAGTCAGAATCAGCGCGGCCAATATCATCCACACTGCGTTGCCAAAATGCACGCTGAAGCTCGCGCCCGAGAACAAGGTGTTGATTTTGTTCTTGACGACGAGCACGAGCGCCAGGTCCGCCGCGAACACGACGCTCGCGATGATTGCAGCCACGATAGCGATGATGAGCGCGATGATAGCTACGGTGTGCGAGTGCAAGAACAAGGAGAGGATGAAGATGATGGTCGAGAGCCCGGCTGCCACAAGATGGAGTGAAAGGAGGAGTAATAGGCCCGTCTCTGCCACGGTTGCGAGCTCCGTTGAGAGTCCGACGTCACTCAGGAACGTCGTCGGGATCGTGTAACCGAGCTGAGGACCATAGCATGTGCCCTGGTCCACGCTCGAGTCGAACGAGCTGCGAAAGAAAGGTGAGTACTCGGCCCAACGGATGGGAACAGCAAGGGAGTTTACTTACTTGGTAGCACATACGCCCCATACGCCAAAGTAGAGACTCGTGGCCGCGTTCGATACGGGGTTCGACGAATTTAGCGCGGACACTTCGATGATGTATATCGAGCGTATGATAGTCAAAGACAATCCGACCAAGAGGAAGAGTAAGAAGGCAGTGAAAAAGATCGCGAACGTGGTTAGGGATACTACGAGATGCCTTTGCAGTGGGCGCGGGACTTTGAGCCCACAGATATCCACCGTAACCACCACCATGGTCGTCTGCAAGGAAGTTGATTGAGGGAGGACGTCGAGGCGGAAAGGAGGAACGAAGCGAACAAGCGCAGCATTGAGAGTGGTGGACAATATAGGCAAGCAGACGGTGCCTTGAACTCCCAAGCGATCTAGACATTTTTGGCTGCCACGCAATGACCGTAGCCTGCGGGACCGACTGGGTATGTGGCGCCCTGAAGCGGCAAGGTACCTTGTCTGGTACAAGGCATGTTGGAAATTGATACGCTCTGGAGAGGTGGTGGAAGTAATTGAACTTTGAGGACTCTAAACAGGTGTTCATATGATCTGTCAGCGTTAGTACAGGCGGCATAACATGCTCATCCAGGTTATAGTGCTCATCCCCACGCCTGTGGAGGAGACGCGGCCACGATAGGTCATCACCAGGGAAGTTGCCAGACGCAATCAGTAACAGTGGGAAAGTCGCTAGTCTAGACCAACATTCTGGAACGCGCGGAGAATTCTGAATTTCAAGGTCGCCCAACCAAATCGGATGATCGATTTGGACTAGTGGTAGCTCGCATACCGAGGTTGTGCCAGTGGTAGGTGTTATCCTGCTGGTGGTAGTGAACGAAGAAGCAGTATATTGGAGCCTGTCACGGTCCGCAATTGATCGAGGTCGAGAGTCGGAGCGACCTCGTTTGGCATGTCCATGTCCGAGCAACAGATTAACCTTTAGTGCTCTTCGGGCTGACAATCAACCGTTGATCGCGTTCATTACAATAAATACATGAATAAATTCTACCACAGCTCTTACTCGGTGTCGGCTGAAGTCGTGAGTCGATGATCATCATGCTGCCTAGTATGTAGGTCTTCTTGCCAAGGCCTCGTTTTGACGATCTGCCGAGTAACCATTGAAGTCCGCCGGGGCCGTTGATGGTGAGACACTTTCACACGACGCCTCGATGGCTGAGTGTATGCGGTTCCCACGGTGATCGAGATGAACTCTTATCCCGTCCAACTATTGGCGCAGCTATGCCCAGTCATGTTCGTCGCCGGGCTCGGCCCCGCAGACCCTCCCGCCCCCACCGACTCCCATTCTCCCCCGACAGCCCCAACATCCCCCCCACCATCAAAATCGCAGGATCCGTTTGCGCTCCTCGTCTCGCGCCTCCGCGATACCCTCCAGTCTCAACGCCGCTCCTCCATCTGGGCACCGGAACGCACCAAGACATTCCACATGGTCCTCGTCGAGAAAAATGTCCGCTTCCCACCCCGCAAACTTATTCCCCCCGAAGACTCTTCTTACGCATCAGCCCATTCTCCACTCTCCCCGCTCACCCCTACCTCACCCCTCTACCCCGATGGCTTGATAGCACCAATATGGATACGCAAACACACGGAGTTTCTGCCAAGCGTGTTCGTCCTCTTCCTGCGCATGTTCGAAGCACCCAGCGCGACATCGCGTTCCCCACTCGATCCACCAGACCTCGAGCGCGATCGTGAATACTCAGAGGAGGAACGGAGGAGGGACGCGGAATTGAGTGCGGAGATCGCTCAGCGCAAAAAGATCACGATCGAACGAAGTATCAAGCTTACCGTCGTCCTGCTAGCCAGCAGACGGATGCTCGGTGCGGTTCTTTCTGTTCGTGTTTACTTTTCCATGTTCACTGTATAAATTCGATCAGACGATCCATCTTTGGACACGCGACTGTCTTTTATCCGAAGGCAAAGTGGACTAGATTCGAGGGCGGCATTATTTGTGCTCAGTCCCGTCAGTCCTGCGGAGCTGGACGAATTCGTTCAGAGGTCAGTGGGTATGATATGCATTGTCGTTGCCTTGGCTAACTCAGTCAGCTTGCAAGATGCGCTGTACGAGTCTGCCGTAGATTACTACACGTCCCACTCGAAACGTGTGCGTCGAAAGCGCAACCGACACTCTCAAACATCGTCCTATAATCCACCGCCTCTGATTCCAGTGGGAACTGCAAACCCTCGCCCACTCCGACCAGAAGGATGGACGGTCCGATACGAATATAAGATGGCCTGCTTTGCAGAATTCAGAGGTGAAGACGAAGTGGCGCTCAAGTATGTCAGAATATCAATATTTCGTGCATTTCTCCTTTTCTGAAATCGTCTAGACATTACCAGGACGCATATACAACATTGATGATCATGTTTGGCTCCACTGCCATCCTACCCCCTCGAACAAAGCGATGGGCAGAAGCCAGAGCACTTGCAGATTCTATCAACTTCAAGGTGAGATTCCACGTTGGAAAACTAGTGATACGCGTCGCTGATGCACGTCGTGTCAGATCACCAAGCTCTATCTATACAATAACGAGCACGCGCTCGCCCTCTCCCATCATAACCTCCACATGCGCCGTTTCGCCGACTTTTCCCGTGGTTGGGGTATCGGCGAGGAGACCTTTGAATATTGGAGCTGGATGGCACGGCAGTAGGTCTCATCACATTGTGTCTCGTAAGCGTTCGTCTCAGACTCCTAGACATCGTATGCTTGCGGAACTTCTCGAGCAGGGCTCCGGTTCCACGCTCACGTTTCCGGCACATACCCCACTCACACGAGAACCGGGTGCTCCGTCAGACATAGATGCTGTTCGGACTGTAGGATTGAACCCTAGTCATGCCCTGCGACATCCTGGCCATTATTATTACATGGCGGCGCGCTGTACCGAAGCTAGACGCGAGCGCTTTTTGGCGAGCGAAAGTGCATCGCAGGGAGCGAATGCTGCGCCTGGATATTCCAACGAAAGGAGGGTGGATCACTTGACGATCGTGTTGGAGGTATTCATTCTATTCGTTCAAGGAAGGTGTGTTTCTAATTGACATTTGGCGGCAGCTCTACATGCGATCGTACGAATTATTCAAAAAGTACAGCTCGCCTGCGAGTCAGGGACGGTTGACGTTGTGGATTGCGTGTCGAATCGCGCAAACGTATTATGAGTCTGGTAAATTCGAACTGGCAATTCGGTGCGCGTGCCTGGATATATTTCTTTGGTAGTGTGTGTAGACGAGACGGACGGGCCACAGGTTTTTCGAACGAATTGCCAAGACGTACCGGCGAGAAAAGTGGAATGCAATGCTTCGTCCACTCTTTCCCACTTGGTACGCCTGTGCGAAGAAGCTGGGCGACGTGGAGCTAACGGTGCGACTGTTGATAGAGATGATCGGGTATGGTGCGCGCACATCTCTTTTTGTTGTTGTCGAATCCTAATCAGTATGTTACGGAGATAGGTGACATCGATGAGCCAGGGACTTTGCAAGATGATCTGTTGACGCTTCTCAAGGTGTGATGTGATCTACATTTCGGCGAAGAAAAGACTGAACATAGATGTTCAGAGTTCTGTTCCGTCATCCCCAGACGATGTCTTGATCGTCGATCTCAAAGAGTCCGAGCCAATCTGTATGTTGCAAGACAGATGTTCCCATGGACGATGTTGATGCCTCGTACAGTGGATACTTCTGTAGTATTTTGGAAACCCGACGTCAGAGTAGATGAAGAGGCTGCCTTTCAAATCACGCTGTCTGCACCGCCAGAGGCCATGATCTCTGCACTCCCGATCCACTCGATTTCGATCTCATTCTCGGAAGGGTATCCGCCGATTTCAATCCGCCATGATGCATCTGCACATTCGGAACCGGTGCGGCTCGTGCAGCTGGGCCAGATACAGGGAGAGAAGCCGGTCGAGGTGGTGCTCCAATTGAGGTGGCAACCTGGGAACCAGATCATCTTGACGGGTACACTTGCAACAGAAATACCTGGGGTATTTGGCGTACGTGATTGCTTTGCAAGTTATTTACAACTGGGGTGACAGGATTGATGGTGCAGGTGTCAAACATTGTGATAACGCTGAAAGAGGGAAGTTGGACGATCGAGGTACCACACGAGCCGTGTGCGTCGCGCAAATCGAGTCTTGCTATTCCTCGCTGGCTGAGTTCGGTGCGACCCGTGTCTTTTATTCCCGTAACGAAGCAAGACAGTGCGGACTTGATGTGAGTGCAGGTGTCTCTTTCTTCCCCAATCTATAAGCCCGGTATGTTTTCGTTAGCGTTCGACATCGTCCGCACCGACTCTCGATATCGTTTTCGCATCGTGAGCCGGCATTGCTGGATGAAGCGTACCCGATTGAGATCGAGATTACCAACACGGACGATCGGGCGCTGGACATGACCATCGATGTGTTGTTGCAACCGACGGAGGTGGACGAGGCAGGTGAGTTTTTCTGCATACGGCCCCGTTGCGCTACCACTTATCACTCGACAGTGCAATCCATAACACTCGATGGCGAGACATCAACAGGATTGATCAAGGGCATCTCATTCGGGACGGTCCAGTCCGGAGTGTCGATAGTCAAGATGTTGGTGTTGACGAGCGGCGGGGCACCAGGCGATCGGACGATCGACGTGTCTGTCCAGTCGAGTGCGACAGTCCAGTCTCAAACGCGAGCGCCATCGCCGCCGCCGTCAGGAACACTCGGTCTGGAACCGCCGCAGAGTCTCGACACGTTCGAGATTCTGAAGACGTTGTTGATCCCAACGTCGAGTGCGTTCGTGGTGCGCCAGGACGTGGCATATCAGCGATCTCTTCGAGCCCCGCCTGCGCTTTCCGACCTTGCCGTGTTGGAGGGTGAGCAATGGGATGCATATGTGGGCGGGGAGGCAGTGGTGACGACGGTGTTGGAGTGTGCGGCCCCATGCGGAGTGGAGGTTGAAGAAGTGATATTGCGCCGGGCGGTGAGCGTCTCCTTGACGTGTTTGAAGTGGTTAGCTGACTGAATGGTATAGGAGAGTCGGGACGCAAGAGTTGTCGATACGACGTTGGAAGAGAGTCTAGATGGGACTTGTTCCGGTGGTCAGTGACCTTGCGCTGACCTGTTTCTGCGTTTCTAACTAAATTTGTAGAATATCTCGCTGGAGACCAATTCTCGGACGTTTGTCGTATCGAGCTGGCTGCTATGGAGGACGAGGCGACGGGCAGCGATGTCCTTCGTGGACCAGGGGAGTATGTGTTAAAGTGGAAAAGGTGCGTGTCGCATTTGTTGCACTACTCTACGAGGTTCTGACGACTTTGCTACAGGATCTTGTCATCCGGACAGTACGGCCCCTCATCGTCGACGCGCATCCCACTCCCACCCCTCCGACCTCCGCGTGACACCCTCGTCGCGCTTCTCGACGTCCCCGCCACCGCGACGCTACATACGCCGATCCCGATGCACCTGACGGTCCGCAACCGACACCCGAGCCGGTCTGCGGTGATCAGCGTGTCATTGGATCCGCAGCCTACGGACGGGTTCGTCGTGGCTGGGTTAAGGAGTGGGCGGTTGCCGTTGGTGCTGCCGGGTGGGGAGGAGCGGGTGACGTGGAATGTGATTCCAATTGAGTGTGGGTACGTGAGGGTGCCGAGGGTGAGGGTGGTGGATCATCGACGGGGGGAGGGGGGAGAGGAGGGTGGTGCTGCGGCTGCGGCTGGGGAAGGGCAGGGGCAGGGGCAAGGGGAGGTGGTGAGGGTTGCAGATGTGCGCTTCGAGGGGAGGAAGGGGGAGGGGGGAAGGCATGCGATTTTGGTGTTGCCGTGATGCTGGAAAGTCGACGGATTACACTGCCTGTTGTTATATTTTTACACTCGGATTCAAAACTTGGGTGATGCTCGAAGGGAAACCACTACTTGCTGACTACACTTACCGTTCGGTGACAATCGCGCTGCGAAGGGCCTTACTGTATTACTATCCTTTGATATCCACCGGCCGCATCTGCAACTGTAGAAGGTTTGAACTTCGGAGTAAGTTCACTGGAGCGGTTCTCATGCTGTGTTGTGTCACAATTCAATGTCCTAACTTAGTACCAAAGCAAATCTGTTCTGCTCGCATACCTTTTCTTTTTCAACTTACTACACACTTCCTGCCAATTAGGAAAGCGGTGACCACTGACCAGACCGTCCACTATGTAAGCCGTCGATTGGTCTGGATTCTGGTCACCAAGCTCAAACTAAAAACAGCGTGACTCACCGCTTGCCGGAAGTGGACTCGGATGTCGGAAGAGATGCGATCGATCGATTGACGACTCGGGGTCGGACGTACACTTTTTCCACGTCCTCAAATTGACTACTGCTTTAACTCTACATTCCACAGTTTCTTCAGCGATACGCTCATGTTTAGAATCCAAATATGCAGACAAACGAGACAGGTGGTTTTGAAAATACTGAGAGAAATTTGGCCGTTCCAGGATCCTTATCATTGGGTGGGCGAATGCTGGCAAGCTGGCAAGACGATAGTCTATTCTCCGCGCGTGAATTTGCAACAGGCCTCTGACAGATAAACTTGCTTTTCCCCTAACATCAGGACAGGTTGATACGGCTGTGAGGGTGACTTTGTGGTTTAAACTCGTCGAGAGTTCGCGGAGTTCGAAACAGAGCTGGCAACTTTGATATGATCGGGCCACCATGAAGAGTTCGCCTAGTCGCCCGAACCATCTCGATAAGTTATGTAAGGGAGAACATTTTTCTGTTCGATAAGCGCAGCGCGGAATGGGGGGGATTTTGTACACCATAATGACCATGCTCTGGGCGATCGCGCTCCTGGTAAGGGTTGCAGGTCTCTTCCCGTACACCCAAGCCGCCAGCTCAAACTGCTTCTGCACCAGCGACCAACCCTGCTGGCCCTCGGCCGATGTCTTCTCCCAACTCCAACCCCAACTCTCGCAACCGTTCGTCTATCCCGTCCCCACCGCCTACCCATGCTATCCCCCGTCTGACCCGTCCGGGAATTGCTCCGGCGTCAGAGAACTGGAAGGCTGACCTCTGGCGCACGGACTTGCCTGGTGCGATGCAGTCGCCCAACCTGGAGGAGTATCAGTTCCAGAATGGAACGTTCGACGCTTGTTTTTTGGACACGAGCATCACTGGAGTGTGCGGACAGGGCAGCGTGCCCGTCATAGGCGTCGATGCCCGCTCGGTAGCGGACATACAAGCGGCGGTCAAGTTCGCGGTTGAACATAAACCCAAGCTTGTCGTCAAGAACACTGGGTGAGTGATTCGTGTCCACCGAGGCCCCCTCGGGTGCGTTCCGACGGTTATTGTGTCTGTAGCCACGATTCCATTGGACGGAGCAACGCCCGGGGATCGTTTGTGGTGTGGACGCACATTCAGTATATCGGTATTAGGCTGATAACGGTGCATTTCACTGACTGATAACTTAATTAGATACCTTGACGCTTTCAGCGGGTGTACAATGGATTGAAGCAGATACAAGCGCGAACGAATACGGCCGTCTGATCGTCGGCGGCGGATGTGGTTCCGTCGGCTTGACTGGTGGATGGCTCCAAGGTGGAGGACATTCTGCCATTTCGCCCAATTATAGCCTTGGTAAATTCTTCATTAACGATCTTGTCAATCAGGTGGCTGATGGATCTATTCAGGGGTTGACAACACGTTGGAGATGTCCATAGTGCTTTCGTCGGGCGAATACTTGGTCACCAACGAGTATCAGAACGCGGATCTCTTCTGGGCCCTTCGTGGCGGCGGCGGGGGCACGTACGGAATCGTAACATCAGTCACCTACCGGACGTACCCGATGGTCACAGCGCAGAAATGGGAATACGCAGCTAATGCGAGCGATTCTTCTGTGGTGCTAGACCTAGTGAAGGGGTATATGCGCTACCAACCGCAATTCACAAACGCCGGTTGGGGTGGGTACGGCAGAACGACGAGTAATGGGATTGCCTTCACCTACTGGGCGCCGGCTATGACCAACGAGACTGCGACAGAGACGACGGAGGCGTGGTAAAACTATGTAAAGTCGTTGGCACCTTCTGGAGTGGTGTTCACAAGCACGACGACATTCTATCCTACGTGGTTCGATGCACTCAGCGAATTCCTGGCGGAAGTAGAGAATGCAAACATTGGAAACGTGCTGGTTGCGTCTCGGCTGCTCACGTTGGATGTGATTGAAACCAAGGGTACGGAAATTGCGCAGTTGCTCATCGAGTGTGGCGCAGAGATCAGGTGGGTTTCGTTATCGTGTTACCGGACGTTTGCCGACGCTATGCAGTACGGTCGCTGGAGGAAAAGTGAGTCAGTCTAACGCTGATTCGGTTGGGTTGACTCCCGCGTGGCGAACTGCGGTTGTCCACCCGACCTGCTTCTTTGTGTGGGATGAGACTGCGACGCCTGCCGAGGTCGAGAGCATGGTCAGCCAGATTGAATCGTGGACGCAAAGGATGCACGATCTGACACCTGGACTTGGTGCATACGTCAACGAGGTGTGTAGAGCAATGCCGTCGTGGTAGACGGACGCTCAGTGACTTAAACAGGCGTCACCGTACGAGATCGACTGGCAATTTTTGGGGACCATTATGACCAGCTGAAGAGCATCAAGGACCTGTGGGGTTATTTGTGGTACAGGAAGGAGTGGGGACTCTACGTTGGGTGTAAATAGTTTTTTAGAGTTTGAGTGAATGTTTGACAGATGCCAAGATGATCTCGTGTTGGCTCGTCGTCGTGTTCTCCTTTGCGTCCGCCATGGCACAGTCAAACGGAACGTTTCCAGACGATCCGATTCTGAGATATCGACCGCCGTTTGCTCAGTCTCTGCCAGTTCAAATCCTTCTCACAAGCGTCGCACTCACCCTCGCACTCATCCTCCTCTTGCACCTTCTCTTCACCGCTCCCTATCACTTTCCCATCGCCCGCACAAACTACATCCTCCAGCTTACAGGCGTTACAGCCCTCCTCATATCGCTCATCGCAACTCTCTATGTCATTTTTTCAGTTACCATCCAGCAGAGCCAACACTGGCCCTACATGCTCAGCTATCTAGCGGTAGAGATGCCCGCCGCAAATTACTGGAACAATACCGCCGACCCCCTCGTCGCCTACCAGACCCCGTGGTCGCCCACGCAGAGTGCCACATGGGTCGTCATGAACGCAACCGCATCTGCCATCGTCCAGGTTCGTCTCAACCCCGCACAGCTTCCCCCTCACTCACCCCCCTCCCAGATAACCCACATCCATTTCCTCACCCTCCTCTTCCCTTCCGATCTCGAGGCCAGGCTTATCTTTGGTTTACTCGGTACGTCCTCCCCCGCTCCGCATCCTCCTGCATCCTTTACATTCCATCACAGGTCCTCTCGCCCTCATCTCCGCCATCATGCAACTCCTCCCCGTCCTCCGCGGTCCCAGCGTATCCGCCATCGCCTCTGACACCCGCAACGTCTGCAACGCAGCCCTCTCCCTCCTCTTCACCTCCTTCCTCATCATCTGGGGCTGCATCATCAACCGCCGCCAAGCCTGGCGCACAGACGGCGGAACCGCCGCTTTCGGCGCAGGCGCCATCATCCTCGCCTTCATCTCCACCTCGCTCAACTTTGTATACATACCCCGCCAGGACCAGTACGCCTGGATGCCCAAGCTCATGTGGGTGGTCACGCTCTGGCAGAGCTTCTTTGGTTGGTGGTGGTGGGTCGGCGCAGGCATGGGCGTACGCGAGGTCGAGGAGCTCCTCTTCCGCGAAAACAAGCGCGAACAAAAACGTCTTGCGCGCGCACAGCGCCGCAAGGAACACCGCGAAAAAGCACGCACCGTGTGGAAGGGTGTCACGGGCGCCTTTAAACCCTCCCGCTCTGGTTCCAGCAGCGCCCACGATGACGACGACGAACGCGATCTGTCCCGCTCACCGTCTCGCGACGTGGCTGCCGCGAGCGTCTCGACCTCCGTCGCGACCCCGTGGATGATGCTCCCAGTGCAGATCCTACAGCGGTGGTACGCCCGTCTCCGGCATGCCCATCTCACAGCCGCACATATCCAGGCCGCCGAGCGCGAAGAGCGGCTTCATCAGGTCTATCATCAGCGCGACGAACAGCGCGGATGGGGGCTGCGCAACTTTGGGATGCGCAATTTTGGGATGCGCGAAGCCGAGGCTGAGCGCGGGCGACGGGAGGAAGTGGAGATGGACGAGTGGATATCGCCCAAACAGGTCGACCGTCACGATGAAGATGGGGATGAGGACGAGTGGAAGGACGTGCCAATGGCCCAGGACGCCCCATCATCGGATGCGCGGTTGCGGTACCGTGGCGGTTCGGGCTCGGGGCCACCAACGGACGACCCTTCGTCTGGCTCGTCTTTGTGGTGGTGGGGACCCCTTCGGCGCTGGCGTCTCCAGGACTCAACGACGTACCGATGACCCGCCTCGTTTCGTGCTTGCCCATGTACGCTAGAGCATTTTGTCTTCGTTTTATTTAAACTTCTGTATTTCCGCTGAGCTTGCTTGCAAATAAAAAAGGAGGGGGGACAAAACCGAAACTAGCGAGTGCGTCTAAGTAATATATATGTAGGTGTCTATATGTGTAAGTACTAGGCACTCGTCACGACGCAATCCCCGCCTCCGCAGCGGTCAGCTGTGCCGCCATGAGCGTTCTGAACCGCGAATCCTTGCGCCCCACGAGCTCGCGATACGTGCCCGACTCGGATATCCGTCCATCTGCCCGTCGTCAGTTTCATCAACTTGTCACCAACAAGGAACAAATCGAACTCACCCTCGAGCACGACGATCCGCTCCGCCCGCGCGATCGTCGACAGCCGATGCGCCACGATGACGCACGTCGTCTGTCTCTGCGCCAAAATCTTGTCGATCGCGTCGTTGACACGGTGTTCGCTCGACGCGTCCAGCGCGCTCGTAGCCTCGTCCAGCGCCAATATCGCAGGGCGTTTGAGGAGCGCGCGGGCAATCGCTAGTCGTTGACGTTGACCGCCGCTCAGGCTATGTCGGCCGACTGTACGTTGTTCAGCAAACGGGTGTCGACGTCCGTCGTCGATCGTGCACGGTCTCACTCACTCTCGGTATCGAATCCCTTGGGCATGCCCCATACAAACTCACAATTGGCCAGTCGCGCGGCGTACTCGATATCTTGGCGCGTCGCCGTCGCATGGCCAAACGCAATGTTGGATGCGATCGTGCCCGTGAACAAGATGGGCTCCTGCGCGCGGGTGAGCGAGAGGCGTGAAACGTCAAGGGAGAATTGGACGGACCTGTGGCACGATACCAATGATATTGCGCCATGAGCTCGGGTCGAACTCGCGAATATCTTACCGCAGACGTTCAGGTATACGAAGACGAACTGGAATAAGAGGCGAGCACACGCACCTTGATTGTCAAACGTCACTTTACCACGCACCGGGTCATAATACCTCAACAGGAGCGACTGCACCGACGACTTGCCTCCCCCACTCTTGCCACTAACGATTCCGCTGTCAGTTTTTACGCACGGAAATGCAGAGACGACGTACACGATCGCCACGTTCTCGCCCACACCGATCTCGAGGTTAAACTCATCCAGGATCTGGACGCCTCTCCGGCTCGGGTACTCGAACCCGACATTCTCGAACCGGATCACCCCGCGTCGGCTCGGATCGAGTTCGACCCCATGGTGGGGTAGGATTGCGGGCTTGCGGTCGAGCAACTCGAATATCCTTGTGCCGGCACCGATCCCGCGCATGATCGACGACTAGGCGATCGTGAGTCCAGTTTTGGGGCACGACAGGAGAACACGCACGAAAAACCCGCTGGTTGGGGTCGTCTTAGCCGAGCAGACGAGATGACACAGAGAGAAAGAGACTCACGTGAGCATCTGCAGGCCGTTTCCGACGTAGGCGGTGTAGAGCAACAGGCTAGTCAAGTCTCCGACGGTGATCGCACCCTGCGAGACGAGCGTCCCGCCTATCTCGACGTTAGCCAAGCCTACATCTACTGAGCGATGAACGCACCGTATCCCAACAGACCAAGGATAGTCATGTTCCCGCTCCATCCGGTGCTGCCGAAAAATATGCCCGATGCAATAGCCTCCTTGCGCGCGAGATCGAGGACAACGTTGATGCGGTCACCGAACTTGGCCTGTTCTTGTGCGTTGGCGTTGTAGGCTTGCACTGTTCGGAGAGCCGAAAGAGATTCTTGTGCAACCTTTGTCATCTCACCCACTGCTTCTTGAGACTTGTTGGACAGTTTCTTGAGGTAGCGACCGTAATAGACCTGGAAAGGTTCGTCAACTGTAAGAAACAATGGAGATACAAAAATCGCACTGCACCGAGAGATACGGGTGGGACGATGCCGAGCATCATGAACGTCAATGTTGGGGAGATATAGAACATGGCACCGACTGCATCCCGTGAGCACGACAGATGCAGAAAAGGAAGAAGAAACGCACGTCCGACCGAAGACATGATGACCGCCCGCAGCCCATCCGAGAGATTTTGCGTGATACTACCGTCGTTGAGCACCCTCTATGCGCCAAACAGGGTCCTAGAGACGCACCTCTCACCAACGATGCTCGAGTCTGCGCTCAGTCTGCTCAGTACGTCGCCTTCGCCCTTTTCGACAAACTCGACCTCTTGGCGGAGGGCGGCTGCAAAGGTGCGTTCGCGCAGGCGTGCGACGATCCGTTGACCTCGATACAAGACGCTGTCAACTGGACCGAACAGGGACGGGGCCGGGATGATGGAAACGCACCAGACATGCGCATGAGGTACGATCGGGTTGCATTGCACACCGCCCCGGTTGTGAACGCGACGAGGAGGATGCCCGATGCTTGATACATCGAGAGTCCAAACGGTATATGCTAACACCAGAGTCAGAATCGTACGGCGAGAGAGAAAGAAAGGACGAACGGGATTGCTCGTAGAGAAAAAGTCGATGAGTTTTCCGACGGTGAGAGGGACAGTCATTGCGACCGAAGAGGAGACAAGGAGAAGGCATACGGCAAGAATCAACGGCTTTTTCTCTGGCTTCGCGAGGGCAACGACCTTGCGGAATGACGAGCCAGAGTTGGGTGGAGGAATGAGACGGGAGAGGATAGAGCGGGTGGTCGGAGGTGGGTGGGAAGCGAACGAGCGGGCGAGGTACAATCTGTGTGTCCGGGCGAGGACAAGGACGGGCCGACGGATTGATGCGAGTCCGAGTCGGGCAGAGACCCGCGACGTCGAAGCGTTGAGGATGTACATGCACGTTCACTTCACATCACAACGGCCGATCGCACATATGTTATTTCCACGTGACTGCACTCCGCTCGTAAGCCGCGTTAGCAAACTGTTGTCTCCCGTCGTCCGTCCAACGTGTCACCAAGTCTCCAACCACCGCACTATCATATCGCGGCGCACAAACGCCAAGCCCCCGACTCTGCTCGTGTTCCGCTATATTCCCGATGTTAGTGTTCGTCATGAAACCGACAAGATGTTAGCAAGCAAGTATGGTATGTTTTGTCGGTTGTGGAAAGCACGATACAAGTAATAGTGCCAGCACAGTCTTATCGAAAGATCTGATGATTGACTTTGAAAAATGAACAAAATTGGATCGAGGTACACATGCTAATAGAATTTGGAGCGGATGCAATCTAAGACATCAAAAATCATGGTTCACTGAATTCACGGCGTGCCGGTCAATCTAAGGGTATGGAAAGTAAGTGAAACAGGTGATGAATGTGCAAGGAAGTGACTCGGACCTGCGTAGCATTGCATGGATTATTGAGAAAATGACGAATTCTCCAGGGGAGGAATGGGAGCATGCAATGTTGTCTGCGCTAAGTAGGAGACGTTTAAACTGTACAGTTTACACAGGTTGTTTCCACGCTGAGAAAACCCTCTTCCACTTTGTGGGAGTCGGGGACTCTCCCGCTGCCGCACACCCGCCGTCCACACCGCCAACGGCCCCGAACGTTTCTTGTATGTCCCTTTTTCTTGAGACCTGCGTGCGGGATACTGATGCATTCGATTCGCCGCATCACAACGTCAGTGAAGACCGGTCTCCCACGATTACCAATTCCCCGTCCTTGATGGGCGTTTCAAGTGACCCAAAATATGTGTATCGACGCGAGTCACGCGACCCACGAATACGCAAGCTTGGGTGCGCAGTGCTGCACCACAGGAACGGAGACGATGGGAGACCGATTCGGCCTGAGAGAACCGTCTGGCTGGGCCGAGGATCAGGTCCGGCTGGCTGTCGATGAAGGATGGCAACGTGTTGTCAGGTTCACTAGCGATCGAGGCGCGTGACTCTCGAATGGCGCAAAGAAGACTAGAATCGAGAAAGAACTAAGTACATGGATCAATAGATGGGGTTAACGGTACCTAGAATCGAGAAGCGCAAGATTGAGAAGAAAGGAGAGAACGAAGCGGCGGAACATAATATAATACATGATGACAAAGATAGACTGCACGGACCACAAGAATCAAGAAGTCTCGACATTACCCTCCCCTAAAGATCGCGTCTCGCGATCGGCGGGTTGTTCTTCAAGAGCATCAAACCAGATTTCGTCGTCGGCATCGAGGCGGTTATGATAGTGTGCGTCTCGTTCGAAAACTCCTCGATCCCAATTATACTGTTTATACAGCCAACCCGGTACGTGAATCGGGGTGGTGAAGTTTTCGATGGGGCGAAAACGTAGACGCATGGTTGGAGCGGGGCGCGGTTTAGCAGGATGAGCACAGTGGAAGTCGGTAATGGCTTCTCGAGCGTGAAGGAGTTCCTGTTATAAACACTATTTCTTAACCTAACTTTTAGGGTTACATAAGCCACGTGACTTACACTTCTATCCATATCATGTGCAGCTTAGTAATCTCTTACGTAATAAGTTCTAGAACTTGTCTTATCTATGACATCATAGGCACGTGATCTTATCTTCGCCTCATGGTTGCCTCGTGTAGTATTAGTCATGTATTTATCTCACACCTGCCCTAAAGTCCCTGGCAATATATAAGGGCAGCAAGTTCGGACAGACTCTCTAGTCTTGTCCACTTGTGCATCACGCAT